>JABSTQ010007101.1:0-275000 GCA_013358835.2 Ixodes persulcatus | reverse complement strand
GCTACGCTATTAACAATTTTCGTCTACTCTCCGACGCTGACGACGAACCAACGACTAAACACACGCAAAAAAGGGAATTGTTTTTCGTTCGTGACTGTTTGCGTTTTTTTTACGAGAAGATATCGGCTCCATACACACACACGCATACGCACACTAATGCACAGACACGCACACAATTTCCTTGTCTGCCAAAGAAGGAGGTTTTATGGAGAAAACCACGTCTGCTTCTTAAGGATGGGAGCTAGGATGGGCTGATTTTAGTACCTTGTTTGGCGCTCCTATATATAGAACCGATAGGGTGGTAGGCGTTGCTACGGGTGCCTTCACCTTAGTGTTACGGAGGTTCCAGCTATAGGCTGTTGTTGTTGGAGTTTGCCGCGCGGTATCGCCTACAATGTGCGGTCAACTAGAAGAACGCCATAAAACGAGAATGAAGTTTCTGTTGTCGCTTCAGTTTCCTACGATAGTCAAGTTGGCTCTGTCGAATGATACCTAGTTGGCTTTGTGAAGTTGAAGCAAACAATTTTGTTTTCTATTGGTAGCCACACCTGGACGCATATAACAAAGTCACCGTTCTCAAATAAGAGGGTCTCAAAAACGAAAGGTCATTTTTAACTTTTTTTTTTTGCATTAGCTGATTTGTTTTTTGTCTTTTACTGTGAACGTTAAACACTTCGACAGTAAAAAAAAAGAAACGGAAAAGTTGGTCGTATGCGAACTTTTCTCAGTTCTTAGACATTCTCAACCAAACGTTTTGAAGGGGCGATGCAGCGATTTTTGCCCTTTGCGCAAATACCGGTTACGACGGATCCCTGACGTTAATTACCTGTAAAACACACGTTCGTTTTTCACCACACGCAATCGAAGTCGCAGAAAAAAATGAAGAAAAACGTAGCCCCAGCGTTCATCCCCTCACATCGCAGCCAAAACAAGCGGCCACGTTATCTGGAGTCGATTACATGCCGCCAATGTTGGTCAAAGTCACGCGCTGGGGTTCGCAAGGCACAGGACACGCGCTGAGTTCCAGATATTGTTATGGCTCGGCTTTTGTCGTCATTGCAGCGATTCTACACGCGGGCTACTACCCAAATGCTTCTCGAGCTATCGATTATCACGAACCCAAATCGAGTGCCCACGCAATGCTCGGGTCCAGTCTATTGGCGAATTCGCGTGGTTCTTTCTGCGCGCTCTCGAGCGCTCTTTCCAGAGCGCACGAAATCGGGTGGTTGAAAGAGAGTGCTGTCGCCTGATCGGGTGGTTCATTCCGAGGGCGCCTCTCCCTCTCAGAGCGCTCCCTGGCACTCTGTCTGTAGCCGCGGAGTGCGGAGCGGCGCAGGCGTCACGTGGTACTTGGACGGTGATCACGTGGTTTTGTTGACGATGGCCGGCAGTGGTCTGTGGTGGTGTGCGGGGTCCAGCATGACGGCGATTGATATCTGGTTCAACAAAGTGCTTGTGCATTCGACGGTGCGAGGATTACAACGGGCGGGACGACTTTCGTTTGCGACCGTAACAGGAAAAGTCGACGTGTGAAGTATTCCCAGTGCTTTCCCGAGATCGTTCATCTCACGGCGGTGGATCCGCTAAGCCTAACCGACGACGAAACAGCTTGCAGAGCTCGCCGCTGTTTTGCCGGGTTTCGTGGTCGCTTCAAGAAATTTTCAGGTTTGGTAAAAGTGCGTTCAAAGGTTTGAGTTGTGTAAAAAATAAAGGGAGAGCCGAAAATAATGCACTGTGATTTGTGTCACATTGCGATGCTTGCACGATATTTCGCCGTGAGAAAAATGCGGTTTATTAACCATTTTATATTTGCCTGCAGTGCTCTGTCGTACGCATGACCGCTATCGCAGAGCGTTCACTGTCGAAAACGCGATGACTTGACAACTGTTTCCAAGCGTTGGCTTTCGTGTCGTTCTGCAAAGATCAAATCGCATACTGCTGTTTTCTTCTTTTTTTTTTTACATGCCGATGCGTAAAACAATTTACGTCACAACCGTTATTTCATCACGTTGCGAGCGTAAATTTTGCTCAATCGTCCACCGTACGCTGTAAGATCGTGTTGTTTTTAATGCGTTACCAATGTCAAGAAATTTTAATTCCGCGACTGGTCTGAGAATCTCGGAGCGCTCTGAAGCCAGCAGTTGCGATCGGCTGAAGAGGATCCCGCGTAGCTCTGGCGGCGAGGAAGGGGCGCTCTGCTGAATCGAGGTCAGAGGCGAGAGGCGACCACCCGAATTCACCATATGAGTCGCATTCAAATATCGTCACTGGGCGGTACTGCGACCGCCCAGCTACGTCATCAAGTTTCGCGAAGGAGAGATTGAATAAAAACGCTCGGTTTTGTCCTTGAAAGTATTAGCGGCGAGATGTTTCGGTGGCGCCCTCGTTCGGTTACCTTTCGTGACGTCATTACCTTGTGAACAACAAGTTCGATGGTGTTTGTAATGGGCATGGTGGAAGCCTGAAATCATAGCGCTCTCAAAGCAACACTGTCAAAACCGTCAAAATTGAAGTTCTTACATTCCTCTTATTTCCGTCGATGAGACATCCTTTGCTGACGTCATAGTCAGCATTCGGCCAATGTGGTGGGCCAACCACAGCGACGCTTTCGATCGCTCACGTCACCAATAGACCGCAACAAAGGAGTTTCTTGGCCAGTGGCGTTCCTTGCAAGCATCCTTGAGTACCACTAGCGCCGGTAAGCTCGTGTAAAGTGAAAAACATTCCAAATGAATATCGTTGCCTCGCCCCTTTAATATCACCGGAAGCTGTTAAAGGTCAAATTGTGTTAATAAAGCAGCCCGATGTGCCGTTCAAAATTTAGCGTTCGACGTGGAGCGTCTAGATGTGGAGAGCGCTTCTTAAACTTTGGGGACACTCGGAAACTCGAATCGAAGCGCGAGCTTATATATATATAGAGAAAAACTAAGGGAAAGGAGGCGATGAAAGCGCACGGTGACGTCGATGCCAGAGCACCGTGCTCTGATTGGAAAGGGTAGTGGTTACGCGCAAAGTCTGTCTGCCTTTGTCATCTACTCACTATTTGAACGCCGAACGCTGGCCTCCGGAGTTTGAACGCGAGACACTGTGCGAGGAGTAGACGACGCTCTTGATTGCTCTGGTTGGAAGGTGACATTGGGTAGAGCCAAAGCAGCTCGCCTTCGCGTCTACCCCCTAATCCTTCCAATCGGAGCTCGGAGCTCTGACTTCCCCCCGCTCTCTCATCTCATAGACGCTTGCAAATACGGCCTTTGGGCGCCGCGATCTTGCTGCTGGTGTGTGTAGATCGTCTGATAGTCGAGCATTGCTGAGGCGTACCCACTGTTTCTAGAATGTCGCCCAAACAAAGCGCTTTCCATCCACGGTGGCTGGACTAGCTCTCGAAGCGCGGCGGCTCACAATCGTCTCTAGCAGGAGAAAGAGAGGTAGGCGTTTATTAAACAATAATGTCAACCAGCGCCTAGTGCTGGTTTGCTACATTCTGAAATGAACGGAAGCGAAAATCATAAAAATAGAAGAGAGAAAGGTAAACAATAAAAGATAGAAGGAGAAAGCACACAAAACCAAAGTATTAAAAAATTAATAAAAAATAAAATAAAAATAAAACTAACGAAAATGTTTCGCTGGAAAATGTCATTGCCGATTGCTGTTCATCTACTCCCCTACAGTTTCTTCTGTAAGCGAGTAGCTGTGAGAAATTTCAGCAGAGCTTTTGTGGCTTTATACCCTTCAGCAGCAGAAATCCATGGACCAAACAGAATACGAATATTTACGTCAAGTTCATTTTGTAGCCTCAAGTCTGTCTTCATAAGCTCCCTTTCACGGCTGTACTCCTTGCATTGACACAATACATGTTTGATGTTATGTGCGACTCCTCACGACGCACATTCAGACGACTCAGCTCTACCAATTTTATAAAGGTAGCTGGTGGTGTATGCCACAATCAGTCTCAAGTGATGTAGGACCGTTTCGGCTGATTTTGGTAGTCCTCGGGTGCCCGAAATTGAAGTTTGGGATCGCTATTGTAAAGATAGAACTAATAATTCGAGGATTTCTTCAAAGAGAAGATGCTATATCTTGGCTAATATCCTAATCAAGTTGTTTGCCATCTGACCTAGATAACGGAATTAACACAGTAATAGTGCTCTCATGAGCGTTTCGAGCGGCTCTGTCAGTGATAACATTTCCGATTATACCAGAGTGACCAGAAATCCACTGTATGATAAACTGGTTCCCTCTGCATGAAGGTTGGCGAGCTGCTTCCAGAATATCATGTGCGAGTTGCAAGTTCGGGCTACTTTTCTTCATTGTAGAGAGGGTGTATGGAGCAGATTTAGAGTCCACAAAGATAGCCCAAAAACTGGGACTCTCGGCTCCCACGTGTGCAACAGCTGCTCGAATTGCTGCGAGTTCCGACGCTGTTGACGACGTAACGTGGCTCAACCTTGCTTGTATGCATGCGTCCAGAGACGGAATGTAGGCTCCCAGGGTTGATGATGCTGATATTGTAGACCCGTTGGTGAAGACATGTCTAAATGAGGCATAAGTTCGGTTTATGTATTATAGCACTGTCTGCGTAATCACGGGGCGGGCATTGTCTCTAGCAGGGGCCTAAAACACGCGGTCCGCGGGCCGCATGTGGCCCGCGACTTTTTGGGACGCGGCCCGCAGGCATCTCGCGGCTGCGATTCCGTTCCCGTGCCTCAAGCCATCGCCTCTTCTATACTCACAAAGCCTGGCAGTTCGACGACGAAACCATGGAGTGTCCGGTCGCAGATTCGGAGCGCGAGGATCTGGTAGCACAGAGCATCAAAGAGCCATTTCTTGATGAACCTGGACTCAGCGCACTGCCTTTGCAGCGGCGAGGGCCCGAAACACACCCTCGGGACCTCGCGTCTCACCGCAGCGTCTCGCCGCAGCAGGGCGCCAGTCACGTGGCTCTCCTCTCATCCGTTGTCCGCCACTCCACCTTTTCCATTTCTGAGACCGCTTCTCGTGTCGGACTGCCAGTCCTTGTCAGTATATAGGAGACTATGCTCAAGCGCTGCATTCGCCTTAATTAATAGGTTCATATCGTCGATTCATTTCCGCTCGATGTGCTCATACAATGTGTTGATACATTTTGCACTATTTTGTTGTTTTTGGATTCAGTATTGCTTTGTCTAAATAGGTAATTCCCCCACCACCCTTTTTCATAAATCATCCGGAACGACAATACCGCTACTAGGCATCAAACACAATCTCTTTACTCAAGGACGCAGCTCGAAAGCATGAACTTTCTCTCAGCAGAAGGAACTGCAAAAAATAAAGCTATGAGCACGACGATCATATTGGCGTTTTAAATCTTGTCATCGTATTAGCTGTGCGGCCAAAGTAGTCGTATAAGCAAATCAAAGGTAAAAAAGGCACTGCCAAGACGGCGAGTTTACAAAAACCAGAAAGCACGAGGTTCCCTCTCTAGAAAACCTCCGATGTGCCGCTGGGAGAATCGGCTGCTTTGCAACATAAAACACCATTGCTGTATCCCCCCCCCCCCCCCCCTATGTTGGCCCCCGACCTTCTGAGTGGGCTATCTGCCCCCCCCCCCACTCGAATGAGGTTCAGACCCTTGGTCTATAGATCCGGGCGCTTGTTTTTCCTGCCAAAAACCTCCGAAGACCCGAATATTCGATCAACGCACTCCATTCCCGGCAAAAAGAAAACCCCGGATCCTGGTTCGCGTTTTAACGCGAGTCCGTACGCGGGGACTTCCTATCTCCAAACGCGCGCGCGTTAAAAACAAACGCAAGATTCGTCTCAGACAACGAGCAAAGAAAGCGCCCATAGATAATCTAGGACGCGAAAGCGCCCGTATATAATGCCCCTGCCGCCGACAAAGGGGCAAAGTGCCTCCGGGAATATGCATGGTAAAGCTTTTGAGTGTAAACACGCGTCACTGCTGCAGGTTTTGGCTCTTTTTGTTAGTTTTGTTGTGCTCGACTGTTTATACGCACGAAAATCTCCGGCTATCGATTGATCCCGAGTTTGCCGAAGGCTCGATAGGCGTTTGTTTGGGTGCGATTTTTGCTCTCTGTATATGAAGACGTTTTATTTCGTTTTGTACCTCGCTCTATATTGGCGCGGGGAGAGAATCGTTACGGATTTTGTATTTGCATGGTTGATGCAAACGGGATTCCCATTAAACATATAGGCTCGTAAAGCTTAATTTTTTTTGTGTGTGTGTCTTTGACAGGTTTCGTTTGTTAATGTCCCATTCTCGAAACGGCTTGTCTTTTTCTACATCCATTGGTGCACAAATCCTATGGATATTCTGTCTTCTAAACACACATAAAAATCGTTACGAAGCTGTCGTTTTTCCAGGGACTGCGCAGTTTCGAAAATATATACAATTCATTTTTTTAATAACTGTTCTAACACAAATAAGAAGGAGACATTGACTGCCGCTATAGTGGTGTCGGCGTTTTATGACTTTTTATCGTATGAACTAGAACAAGTCGTATTGTTGTGATGTAATTTTTAGGATATCGGCAAAAAAAGAAATGCATTTAGGGTACAAAATGTATGGTATTTTAGAAGTACACAACCATATAGAACGGTGCCAGTGTCCTATGTTGTGGTCGGGATCCGGTCGAAATGGCCCCGGTCAAAATGGTCCCGGACAGAATGGTCCCAACTGCCATTCCGGACAAAATGGTCCCAGCGTGGCATTATTTATTTACTGTTTGCAGGTTTTTTGTATTTTCCGCTCTTGATGGATATTAGCAGCGGCTTGTAACTCTGCAGTACGTGCAACGGCTCCGTCCCTTGAACGACTTTTTGAGGGGTGTGGGTCATATGAATACATTTTCGTATTAGGCCTTCACTTCAGCAGTGTCGACGTCTTGTCTCTTAAGTGGTCTATGTAATAAATACGCTCATAGTTGCGAAATCAATATTTGATTTCTTTAATATACAATGTTCAGACAGAGCGATGCTGTTTCTGAAAAATAGAGCACGGTGGTACGACAGGTTCATTTAAAACAACCGCGTTAAGAACCTGTAGTACGTGTATGATAATGATTTTCATTCCGAATATCGTTTCGAAGCTCGATAGCGCTAATTTGAAAACAGGTTCTGGCGATAGAAAGATATTGATTGCACACGTGGAATATATCGGTAGAAATCAAGAACCTTTAAGAAATAGAGCTACATGGTATAAATAGAAGGAATTTAAAATTTGTTTCAAATGATTAAAATGAAAATGTTGATATTATCCTTGAACGTGTGTCAAGATAAAAGTACCAAACCATTTTGTCCTATTAAGAGCGCTCAAGTTATTGATAAATTCACCTGGGACCATTTTGTCCGGGTTGGCACTTGGGACCTTTTTGTCCGGGACCATTTTGTCCGGGACCATTTTGTCCGGGACCATTTTGACCGAGATCATTCTGACCGGGACCATTTTGTCCTACACCCGTTGTATCGGCTATACTGTAAACATTCGCTATCGCTATTCGGTGATATATACTATCGAAATCGTTTGTAGCCTTGATGTTCAACGAGACTGAATGTTCAGCCGGAATGGATATCCAGCGAGTCGGAAGGTTCAATCGGAATGGGATGTCCAACGAAACATGCGCCGACAGAGCGTGATCTATAATAGACAGGGGGCATAACTAGATTTTCTAAGGTACCCAAAATAAACAGGTCCCGAATTAAAACAAAATGCAAACAGAGGCAGCGTTGTGTCAGAATAAAGAAATATATTCATAAACTTCATTTAATCGACCTCATGCCAATAATATGAACCTCAAAATAAATGATTGCGATTAATTTTACGTATAAAAAGTACAGCAAAAATTGGTTGCATAGCAGATATCCAGTTTGTTCACTTTGTAGTGTTAATGCGCAGACGGCAAGAGGCGCGAGGTCATAAAAGACGCGAGTAGTAAAGAATAAATTACGGCGCAATTAGACCAAGAAATATGTCCTCGCTTTTTTTCTTTATGTTTTTGTAACCAACTAATGCTGTTCGAGCTGTCTAAGCGATGTCGCTGTCAGTATTACTTCGTTTATTTTTTTTTTATTTATTTAGCGCTTGACTCGCTTGCACAGAGGCCAAGGTAACTACAACGACGCAAATAAGGTATAACAAACAAGTAAGTAACAAACATATTACCGAACAAAACTAATGGTACATTTTACTTAGCACCCTTACTTTCCGGACACATCACGTATAAGTATACGCAGAGCACCGACGCACCGATTTTAATTTTCCCCGACTTCTCGCGAGAAC
Source organism: Ixodes persulcatus (assembly GCA_013358835.2). NCBI lineage: Eukaryota > Metazoa > Arthropoda > Arachnida > Ixodida > Ixodidae > Ixodes > Ixodes persulcatus. Next base: position 266,725 of record JABSTQ010007101.1, on the reverse strand, counting down.
AAAAATGGCAGACAGAAACCTAAAATGGGTCCACACTCACTCAACGGGGCACGCTATAACCTGACTGCCGCAAAATTCACGTCGTAACAAAAAAAAAAAAACAACAAAAAAACGACTAATGGCGGTATATAACCCATAAAACGTGCTGCCTGACTCACTAGAGCGATCCCTAAACCACGCCGTCCCCTCCCCGAAAGGATTTTCGTGTTCTCGCAGAACTCGCGGGGGCACAAATCCTCCACAATTTATGAGAAGCGCGGGCACTTCTTACGGCCCCGCTAATTGAACTTTATTGTCCCTTAGTCGGCGGATCCTTTTCTCAAGGTTGTTCAGAGGCTGCGCGTTACTACTCACTCTCTCTAACGCTCCGCGGTACAGCAAACTATAAACCTCCGTCCACCTACTAAGCTGACAGTGCGGTGGAGCCCTACGTCCTCACCGGACCAATGGGAAGACGCCATTTCATCACGTGACTCATGCCCTTTCTGCGCGTAGGTAGGTGCTTTGACGGGAGCGTGGCGGAAGCTCTGTTCAACGAGCGCGTTGCTTCCACCACAACCGGTACCAATAAAAGAAGAAAAAAAAAAGAAACAAAGTTGCAAGAAGCAGGCCGGTTGCAGGGATTCATTTGCGTTAGGACCGTTGAACCTTTAGTCGTGGCTGGTAATCTTTCCGTTTCATTACCAGCCAAGCCGAGAGACGGCGAAGGAAAAAACAAACAAACATGAAGTGCTAGTCACGCTCGCCGTAATAATCTCATTAGACGGACGGATGGCTCTGCAAACGCCAGCGCCGGCGGTGGCGGCTCGAAGATTTTTCCTGCAGGCGACCCTGCTGGGACTACTACTAAACGATTTGCGTGAGAATGATGACGATGATGGCAATAGCGACGATGATACGCACGCGCGCGGGGATGGGGCACAATTTTCCGTCTCAGACAAAGAGAGAACGGATACGTTGGGAACTGCAGAACGTAACAGATGTGTTGTGGAGTCGCAGACGAACCGGCATCGAGGCTACGAGACGGAACGACCAATCGGGCGTAAGGAAACGTTGTTACGAAACTTTCTCGTCGGGCCAATTCGACTAATTGAGACGGGAGGACAAACAAAAAAACGCTGGACTTGGTTTTCTTTTTTTATATTGCCACAGACGGCTTAAGCAACGCAGGACGGGACTTAGTACGTCAACGGCTCTTGCTCCGTGATTCGATCTTCGGCCTTCTTGACGGAAAATGCCACAATATCATCAGCTGGGAAGCAATGATAAAAATGAGCCTCGTGAGAACTGCCCCCTAGGGAATTCAAGTAATCGCAAACATCATCATCATTATCATCATAGTAATAATACTAATATTAGTAATAGGGCTGGGTGTCAATTAAGAGCATAACCCGTTTAGTCGGCACCCTTTAATCTATTAATTAGTTGATTAATCGGCTTCGTTCATTGCCATACATAATATTTTTAAAAAAGTCAAAATTAAATGCTTTGTTTTCGCTGAATGTGCGATAAACGGCGCAATGTACGATTTCAGATTTCAAATTAACCTTGATGAGTAGTCAAGAATAGTCAAAAGACGCTCACACTCAGAAATTATTACTTCAGCTGCACAGGCAAAGAGGTTCGTTGATATTCTCCGGCAATGCGATGTGCAGGTTCGTCTGCTTCTTATGCAGGAGTTGCAGTGACGTCAGAACGTCGCCGAGCTCTGATTGGCTTTTTGATTGAAAGGATAGGGGGTAGACATCAATGCTAGATGCCTTGAGGTCTACCCACTATTTCTTTCCATCAGCCAATAAGAGCTCTGCGTTCTGACATCATCGCCACCCCTGTGCAAGAAGCAGACGAACTTGCGCTCCGCATTGTCCCCTTTCGAAACTCGTGTGTCGGTTATTAGAATGTCAGAACCGCTGCACAATGGTGGAACAACAGGCATCGTGGAACGTGCAAGTCATTTCATAAGATAACAAACGTCGGAGCGCGGCCAACGCTATACACTCTAAGAAATGCCTGCGCGTCTACTTACCCTCAAAGCACACGAAGAACCAATCTCTGCGATCTACGAAATCAGCTCAGCGAATGATGAGGCGTAATGCCACAGCGCAGACTTCATTTTTAGGTCTAAAACGATGTTCCGCCTCATCATTCGCTGAGCTGATTTCGTAGATCGCAGAGATTGGCTCTTTGAGTGCTTTGCGGGTGAGTAGACGCGCAGGCATTTCTTAGAGTGTAGGACCGGACGAGCAAATCAGACAGCGTCGAAAGAGCAACGGCGGTGCGTTCATCACATTTTTTCTGTGGGTGCGTTTTCTCTTCTACTCCTATCAAACGGATAGAGTGTGCCGTGACGTTGCGGTTTTAGGCCGCCATTGTGCAGGGATTCCACAGCTGCCAACAGCAGGCAGTATTTCGAAAGGGGTATATTGGATTCGACGGAAGTCAGAGAAGACGGTCGCTCGGGGGTTTCTCGTCTGTCCGTGTTATAGGCAGACTTATACACGTTACTGAAAAAAAGTAACCGATTATAATTACAATTGCTTTACTGCAAAAAGTAAGAAATTAAAATTACCATTACATTCTCATAAAGTAATTGAAAAATTACTCTAAAGTAAACGATTACTTCCCACGTTACTTTTCATCCGACTTTTTTTTATTACGGCAGCAGAATCCTTGAAGTATCGCGCTCAGTTTTTCGAAAAAAGAAGCCTTGACCGTTTTTGCTTCACTAAGTGAGTGACGCCTACACACCTAATCCCTCTCGTGAGAAGAAGTAAATAAAATAAAAAGAGCTCTGTTTAAATGCATTACTCACAAGAGGCTGGATAAGACGCCATATTTTATACCCAGACGTAGTCTGCGGTATACCCAATGTATATATATATATATCCAGGAAGCGAAGCATGGTCAAGTGGCCTACTAATCCTCGAGGTCCCGTGCTTAGTGGTTTTGAAAAATAAAAACGACTTGACCGTTGCCCACAACTGAGTTACTCCAGCACATCTACCCTTCCCCCCCCCCCCCCCCCTCAAAAAGAAAAAAAAAATTGAGAAAAATTGTATTGGGTAATTTTGTAATCGATTACATCAAAACGGTAATTCAATTACAAGTATCGTTACTCCTTAATGGAAGTAATTGAATCATTACAAAATTACAGTAAAATGTAATCGATTACAAGTAATCCATTACTTGTAACGTGTTACGTACAAGTCTGGAACTTATAGGCAATTCAACCTCTGCCTTCTGTGCGCTTCCATTCTTTTTTTTTAATACGCTTAGCGCATGCGCTATTATCTTCAGCAAGATGTCTGACGTCGAGCATGCTTCCACAGCCCAAAGAATCGGCATCTTTAATGATAAATACCGGAAAGGTGCACATTCGGACACTAAAAACTTGAAAAAAAAATTGTTGGTTGCTGTTTTATTTGTGTTTACACTGCTCGCTTCGTGATTCGTTCTTTGGTGACATTCTTTTTTTTGGCCAATGCTGCAATGTGATTGGCTGGAAAGCGATTATGAGATGCTCGGGATCTAATGCCGCAATCTCATTTGCTGCTGAGTGATAATGAGATGCTCGAACCTTGCCAAGTCCTTCGTTGTTTTTTTTAAGTTGATAATGGCCTGATTACGTCACTCAACACGAACACACTATTTTGATGACGTCACGCAAAGCGAGGAACTTACGTCATCGTACTTTGTTTCCAAGATTGGCGCCCACAAAAAGCAATGCATGCCCAATGCACTTGGGGGAATTGGTCAGAGCGAAACGCTATTTTTATCAGTGCCGCGCTGGCTGACTACATTGAGCTCCGGAAGCTTCAGCCAGCGCCTCATTACCGCCAGCCACCGCTCCTCCGCGATGCGCAAAATAGTCCACTCCAGAGGCGCACGTCATGCTGACGTCACATAACTTGGCGTGCCTTCTGCTTGTCCTGGGGCGCTAATCTGGACACTTGGCGAAAAAGTGGGCGAGAAATTCGGCGGCTCTGATTGGCCGGCGCCTAGGTGATGTGCGGCTTTGGCCAATCACGGCCGCCAGATTTCTCGCCGACGTTTTCGCCAAGTGTCCAGATAAGGAACCCTGTTGGTGCGCGGAGCGATTCAATGCCGTGGCTGATCCGTGGCGGTGTTTATTTGGCGTATTCCTAACTTTGTGTCCGAGGTGTCGTCTGAGCCTTCGCTATATTTCTCGTGTTCAAAAAAAAAAAAAAAAGAAACAGAAGAACTACAGCAAGGGCTGACTCACGATTCGGCATCTCCTCCAAGTCGCCCGCGTACCAAAGGGGGTCAATTTGAAATTGATTATGACGATGCATTTTTCGCGCGCACGCGCGCGTACGTGCGTGAATGTTTTTTGTTTTGTTTTTTTCACCGTACATCCGAGTTTTTTAAATGAGCCCAGAGTTACGTGATCTGCAGGCCGCCGCCGCTATCCGCCAATGCTAATGCTCGACAAAAAGGCAGAGCGACCACCTAAGGAGCCTCATGATCGTGCAGAACTGGTGCTTCGGGAACACGCCGCATGGTTAATGGTGTTTTGAACTCCCGCAACAGCGGGAGGTTTCACGTGTGCCTTGCGAAAAGCTGGGCCTCCGATTCAAAGATGGATGGCGCGTGCACGTTTAGGCCTACCGTGGTCGTTTGTTACTGGTCCAATACACAGGAGGAGTGTTTCCCTCGAGATTAAGGACGCGCGTAGAAATTAATTATGGGTAGTTGGCTTCGACAGGTTTCGATTTTGCTCCGTTCTCGTCGTGGCTTGCGTGAGGAGGGACGCTTCGACGAACGCGTGCAGTCACTGCCGCTCAAGTTGGTTCGAAGGATCGTTATCGAGGGTTATGCACCTCGAGTGTAGTAATATATTTCCTTACTGGCTTCCATATTTATTTGATTTACCTTTATCTAGTGAAGCGTGCGCTCATGGTTTTGCCTGTCGATTCTTTTTAGAGGCTGAGGTGGGTGAAAGTTGAGTTTCGAAGACGTATGTCTGTAGTTTTCCATATCACTTTCCTTTTTTTTTTTTCACTGTGGTCACTGACAGTGATCACAGAGCAGGCTCTTTCCTTCGTGATTCGCCCTTCGGCGTCTTTATTGGCTAATTGCAGAGGTGTTGGAAGTTGGGGGAGTTGGTATGATGACATGGTGAACAGAACAGCGCACAAAAAGACAAGGACAGAGAAAAGGAACATGCACCTTGTTTTTAGATCAGACTATGGGGCAAAGACATTGTAGTTAAGTGGTGTTGTGTCGCGTGTGACACGCACTGCGTGCCCTGCGTGTCTTTCAGAACGCCCTCTTCTTTTTCCTTTTGTGTATAAATTCAGTGGCGAGTCAGCGCTTGTGTGTTGTGCATGTTCCTTTTCTCTGTCCTTGTCTTTTTGTGCGCTGTTCTGTTCACCATGTTATGGGCTAATGTCGCATTGCCAATGGTGTCTGGCCGATAATTAGATACCCGAAACTCACCACGCTTCGTTTCCCATCAGTCATGCTAATTAAGCTAAAACATGTCCTGTACCAAAAGAAAAAAACAATGCACGAGATGCTTACTTTGTCTTAAGCGAGGCAACAAGGGAAACGAGTCAAGGTTTAAGTAGACAACCGCGAACGTCAAAATTCAACGTTAAAAATCGAACATATACCACGACACGCCGTCGTGGAATAACCCTTACCCGCGTTGTAAACAATGGTAACTATTCAATTAATTTATTTACTCCTATAATACAAAATGGGCGATGGAGGCAGGAGAAAAAGCTGCAGAATTGCAGCTTGACGAAGCCCCTGCCCCCTACAGGCAGATCGGTCAGCGGGATATAATTACATCATTTGAAAAAAAAAAAAAAAAAAAACATTTATTCACCCTATTGAGAAGTATATTATGAGGAGGATAATATTTCACGCAATCTATTCTTATTTAAATTTTCAACGCAGACACCTTGTTCTTTGAAAAAATTCAATACTGTTGGAAGTGTGTGCTGAATCATCTGAAGCCCGTAATTAGTTCTTGGACGTGGTACTCTCAAGGTTCCGGCGCTGCGCATATCGTACGCAATATTTTTGTTAGTTAATTTGGAAATTTGCCGTAATGGATGATTAGGAAATTTAAGTGATGCCATATACATAGTTGCTAGCTTATATTTAAAATATCCTTTGATTTTCATTACTTTATGTTCACAGAAAAGAGGTTCAGTATGTGCGCAATACGACTCCTTAGTTACGATGCGAATTGCTTTTTTCTGCAGCAAAAACAATTTATTAACGTTAGTACTTGTCGTAGTTCCCCAAACTAGATGACAGTATGATATACGATGATTGAATAATGCATTGTAAATTAAACGTTTTACACGAGCTGGTAATATATAGCGATGCTTATATAGAGTACCTATATGATGCTCGAAAGTTTGAGAGTAAGATTTTGAACATGCGAGTCCCATAACATATGTTCGTGAAAAATTACGCCTAATGATTTAACAGTAGTTACAAACTTAACCTCCGAGGAATTCATCATTAATTTTGTGGTGGCCTTACACACTGTACCTTCCGGTTTGAAGATAATTGCATTTGTTTTACTTCCATTAACTTTTAGGGAATTGTAAACAGTCCACCAACTAAGTTTTTCAAGGCATATATTTGCATCGGTATTTAAACTATCAACGTCTTTTCCTGAAAAAAAAAATATACTGGTATCATCTGCATAAAGGACAAATGAGGCATTACTTGTGATAGTAACTATATCATTTATAAATAGGTTAAACACTAATGGTCCCAAGACACTACCTTGCTGTACTCCTGTCCCAACTGCTTTCAGCATTGAAGAATATCCGTTTATTTCAACAGTTTGATGCCGGACACTCAAGTAACTTTCTATAAGAGTCAGGGAATGCCCTCGAATTCCATAAGAATATAGTTTTTCAAGCAGAACTTTAGTGATTCAGCCGGTCAAAGGCTTTAGAAAAATCAATAAATATTCCTAAAGTTAGACACTTGTTTTCAAAATTGTTTAAGATAATTTCTTTTTGCCTGTAAAAGAGCCAGTTCAGTAGAGCGACCTTTCCGAAAACCATACTGAGAATCTGTAAGTAGCATACGTTTTTCATAACAATTATTAAGCCTAACATGAATAACTTTTTCTTAACCCTTGGAAAAAACAGGCAATATTGAGATAGGTCTGTAGTTGGACATATTATTTTTGTCTCCGGACTTGTATAAGACAGATACCTTAGCTATCTGCATACCTTTAGAAAAAACACCAGTCGAGAGTGACAAATTAAAGATATGTGTAAGACAAGGTGAGATAATGTCAAGCACGTATTTTATTGGCTGCACCTGCATTCCGTTAAAATCGGTACATTTACTGTTTTTGAGGTTCAAAAATGCCGAGCTTACCTCGCTCTCGTCGGTAGGAAACAGAAAACAGTTGTGCGAAATTCCTTGAGTTATACACGGGGAGCCGCTTGTTTGCGCGGGGGAGAACAAATTTGTGAAATAATAATGAAATTTATTAGCTAGTTCAACTCCACTCAACTTATTTCCTTCTATTATAAGTTACCTTATAACGTTATCGTGATTGTTCCGGTCTAATAAAATATTAACTTTTTTCCAAATTACGTCACTTCTATTTTCATTGTGAAACATTCTGTAATAGTACGAACATTTTGCTTTCCTTAGCATTCTGGTTATCTCGTTTCGGCACTTCTTAAACCTTTGAAACACAGCTAGGTCTCTAGTGCTCAAAAAACGTGCATAGAGCTTGTTTCTTTTAGTTGTCATTCTTAGCATGGTTTCTTAGACTTTTTAGATATAGTTACTTTTCTAGGTTTAAACCATTCTTTATATATAGCATCAAATTGATTTATAAAGTAATCTTATGCTTCATCAGCCGAGTTCCTTCCACTTTTTAGATACCACGCAGTGCCTGAACATTTCTAGCGTTTGAACGTTAACAACTTGAGTATAATATACGGTATCATAACTAGGGGCTTTACTTAAATTATCTAAATCAGCAAGAAAATAAATTGGAAGATGGTCACTGATATCAGAACACACTACACCAGCAGAGAGCCGAGTCCGAGTTATATTTGGGATAAACAAGTCCAGTAATGTTTCACTGAATGAAGTAACACGAGTAGGACAAGTGATTACATTAAAGAGACCAAACGACTGAAACAAAGTAGAAAATTCAACTTGACGAGCAGAAACAGAATTCATATCAATATTGAAATAACCGCCTAAAATTATTTTATAATCCTTGTCACCAACAAATTGAAATACAGTTTCAATAAAACTAAAAAAAGCAGATAAATCACCACTTGGTAGTCTATACATTAATACAAACATAATGTTACCGTACATCGCACATAAAGCTTCATAATCATCAGTCATTATAGAATAATCTGCTATGAGATTGCATTGAATATCTTTTTTTATGTACATAGCTATTCCACCACCGCGCCGAAACGTACGATTCAAATAAAATATTTTTAGGGCTGGGCAATTGATCGATTAACCTTCCGATTAATCGATTAAAGCTTTAATCGCGATCAAATTTTTTAACCGATTAATCGATTTTTTAATCGGTACTCAAAAGAACTCCGTCCCAAGCCAGGTGCTATGAGCAAGGTTCAATTCTCGCGCTGGCGAAGAGTCACGTGTTCGAGGATATACATTACAGTTCTGCCGAGACTAGACGAACAAGCCGGGCCCGCAACTGATCCTCGAGCGACCGCGAAACTTGACGTGTTGAGGATCTATTACACATCCTGCCCAGGCAAGACAAACAAGCAGAAAAACAAGCTGGGAAGCTAACAACGCCATGGTTACTTGTTCCAGTACTCGGCCCGTAAAAATGGACGAGTTCACGAGTATGAAAGGCAATCTCGCTGGAAAGTTTGGGTTTAAAGTAAACTCCAGCGGGGAAGTTTTTAACTCGAAGGAAGTCCACTGCATCATGTGCAAAAAGCCATTTTCGTACAGTGGAAGCGTAAGTTCGCTTCAGTATCGCCTAGAAGCAAAGCACCCATGTAGCTGCAGCAAGGACCATCCGCCAAAACACAGACAACAATCAACGCCTTCTCATCAAGGTTCCGTTCTCTGAAAAAGAAAAAGAAAGCATCGCCCAAGCTCTTACTTCTTGTCTTCCTGTCGGAGAATGTGGACGAACGTCTTTGTCTTCGGAGCTGGAGCAAAAATATGCGAGTCTTTGAATCGTTGAAATATATGTATCCTTAATTCTAAATGTCCTTTGCGCCGTGTAACAGAGAATGAAATAAGTCTTCAAAGGCAAGACGAGTTGTTGCATTCTTTTTAAAATATTATTTATAAAAAATAACGCAACCGATTAATCGATTAATTAATCGATTAAAGGGTGGCGATTAATCGGGTTAAAATTTTTAATCGACGCCCAGCCCTAATTTTATAATTCTCGAAGCGCAACATATTAGATTCTTGATTGTACCATGTCTCGCTTAGCATGATTACATCAAAAGAAAATCTAAAATCATCAAGAAGGATACCAAGCTCATCACTTTATTTCTCGCCGACCTGACATTTAAGTGAAAAACAGAAAGTGGCTTATTTGTTTTATCATTGAACAACCTTATCACATCTGAAGGAAAGCAAAGTTCTGTGAGGGTCATGTGCACAAAAAGAATACGTAAAAAACAAGCTCCCCTAGCCTTATCTTCTACAGCTTATCAAGGTCATCCAGGCATTTGATCTGAATGGCTCGTGCGCCTTCCGTCCTACGAACAAGAACTCGTACCACGCGAAAGCGTATCCTCTTTCTTTCGCCCGATCTTTGGCTGCCCGAAGAAATTCCCTGTTATGTCGAGTGAGATTATCTTTTATAAATATACGTGGAATACAGTGCTTTAGTTTGCCTTTTTTTTTTCATCCACGTGTCCTTGATCTGTTGCCTTACAAAATGAACAATTATTCCGGGGACGTGGTCTTGTCTTGCGGGCAGCCCGTGTAGAGCTACAACGTCGGATTCTGCTAAACGAGGAACCTCTAGTTTGTCGGCAGCTTTGTTTAATGTCTCAATCAGGTTTTCACCTTGCACCTCCGGGATACCATGAACTTCCAGATTCAGTCTCCGACTTCGAAATTCGAGGTCGTTGACCTCTTTCTGGAGTTGGTCATTTGCCGCCCTGCTAAGTTCGTCTTTCTTCTCTAGATCTGTCACCCTCATTTTTAGTTCCTTGATTTCGGTATCGTGGACCTTGATTGTCTTTTCGAAATCATCAAATTGTTTTGACAAAAACTGGACGGACCGTTCCATGCTGTCCACTTTCTCTTTTAGCTTGGGAAGACCGGCCAGTCTCTGGTTGATGGACGCGAGGAGGGCCTTTACATCAATCTCAGATTGCGCTTCCCCACTGTTACTAGCGCGCGATCCGGTAGCCCTGCATGTAGGACATCGCCATGTCGCCTTTGAGTCTTCACTTTTCTCACTAAAGGATTTAGTGGGAAAAGTTAAATTGCCGAACACGAAGAGGAATCAATCAACCGAATAAAAGGTGTGGGGGTCGGTTCATGATTGAGGCAAAGGTTTTAGAGGAGCCTCGCATCCCGCGAATGCGTACGGAGCTTTCATCCGTCGCTCCGAGGCTCGGTGGCCAAGACCGTGCATCCCAACGGGGGCACCTCTTCCGTAATCCTGGCCGTACGACGTACACGAGGACGCAGAGCAAGCGTGGCCGAGCCCGCCTTTGGCGCGGCGGCTAACCCAGCATTAGAAGAGGCACGCAGCGTCTTTCGCCGTTGGGTTTCCCCTCCCCGCCTCAAGTCGAACTCGGTCTTACCGCACGAAGATCCAGCTCACATTACCCGGGCAGGCGAATCTGCCCGAAGAGCGCGAGAAGGGCGAGTGGCCGAGGCTCGACGCGAAAGGAATATGAGCAAGGCGGAACTAAGCCATTCGCTCCTTTCCAAACAACAGCAACCACAACAACAAAAAGAATAACCTTACTGGCGGGAACGGCTACAACTACGCTGTAAAACAAGAAACCCCAATAACAAACCACAAGGGCTATGCACAAGACAAGCCACAAGACCGAAGCACAAGAGCAAAGCACAAGCACAAACTACGAGACAAACCAGAACAACAGAAAAAGAGCGGGAGAGGCAGCAGACTGATGCAGTCTGTGATAGTTTTTTTTTTCTCGTGCATAGAGCGGAAATTTGTTTTCTTGACGCTGTTAAAATGAGTTTTAAATGGTTCTAGGATACTGCCTTCATCACAAACATGTACAAATTACTCAAAAAAGGTAGTTAAGTTACTCAGTATCGACGCCAAAAGTAATTGGAGTAGAGTAGAAATTACACATTTGTAATAGTAATTGAGTAAACTACTAACTACTGTAAAAAAGTAGCGAGTTACTTAGAAGTTACTTTCGAAGTTACTTTTTTATATTTTTGTGGTAGCAAAATGAACAGCAGTTTTGATTCGTGAAAAACCCTGCGAGCCTGAAATAAATGCAGTCATTTTATGACTTGCGTTTTCACCAAAATAGTTTAATCGCTCGCAGAAGCAATTTACTTTCAAAGTTATTGATAGGAGAGTTTTCGCCTTTTCCTCCTAACGACGTCCCCAGCTCAGCTAAAAAGACGTTCCACCGACGCGCTGGATGGAACAGCAGCGTTGAGTTTGAGAAACAGGCTGTGCAGGGTCGGGTAAGCGAGTGTTGGCATCTTAGGTGTCCATGACGAAATATGTGAGGTTTGCCTCGTTTGGGGGGTTGTATAACAAAGTCTCCTCCTTTTGTCTTTTTCTTCGGCAAGTTGAGATTGTTATGACTGGCCCCTCTTTATTCCCACGACGTTTGGAGAGTACGCTGAGCGAGTGCACCTGACCGTCAAGGGTTCAAGTCTCACGCCACGACGATGAGATCATCCGGACGACTGCGCGTATCGTTGCAGTGCTAGTGCTACGCTACCGAAAAAAAAAAGTTTTTTTTTTATTTAACACAAGATAAAACGAAGTATACTTTGCCGTTGACGCCGGGTTCAATAAAAGGAACTCCCAAGGGTGACTCGCAACCCTCGCCGGCGACTACGGTATCTTGACGCGCCTGACACGCCTGACAAGTAAATCGTTTTCAACAAAAAGGAGGTCTCCCTGTCGTGGAAGGTCAGAAGAGCTCGAAGGATTACGTGAACAAGCATTGACGCTCGTACAGTTGCAGCTGGAAGCGGGAATGTGCTCCCATGAACGGATTATCCGTGTCTGCGTTTCTGTGCGGTGGAGTCCGGCTGTGCAAGCGAGTATTCGCTGACTGACACGAGGCGACGATGGGAACAGGCGCCCAGCTGCGAGGTCGTGCCAGTGGCGCCTCCTGTAGAACCCCCAAACTGCCTGAGTCAGAACTCACAAAGGGCAGTCAACATGAAAACAACAACCTTCGGAGTGCCCCCGTCTTTGCTTGCACGGTTGCAGCTGAAGGCGCGGCGCCTGCGTGCATTACCGGATTAGGTCAATACCCCACCAAGGCTTGTTAAGCATCTCTTCCTGCGTTCGTGCGCGTCGGTGTTATGTTTTGGCTGCTCATCGCCACCTTGGCCCAAGGACGCCTGTGATGCATTTTCTACGGCTGCGAGGGGGCCCCTTGTTCGGGAAGGCCGCTTCATCTGCCGGCGATTTCGAAAGTAGTTAGTAATTTGAGTAGAAGTTACCTGAAAAATGTAGTTAAAGTAAACTACTAATTACCCAAATAAAGTTGTAATTGAAAGTTACCAAGTTACTCGGAAAAGTAGTTAAACTACAGTAGTTTGAGTAGAGTAGTTGAACTACGTCCAAGTCTGCTTCATCACATTTGAATGATGCCGCCCACCCTTATGTTTCAAGAGGAAATCTTGGGCGGCTGTCCGCTTTCAGTTAGCGAGTGTTGGGAATTACCTTCGGAGGATTGCGAAATGGTACGCAGTTTTAAATGGTTTCGTAAGTTCGCAGTAGCTCAACCTGTTCGACAAATATCGGTCTCTAGACTATTGAAGTAGGTTTTGCATTTGAATTGGCGGCCACTGAGAGCCTTCTTCTATGACCGCTTGAAATATCCAAAATAGCGCCTCTTCGTTATGGAAACGGACGACAGAATTGAGTGCAGCGAGTAGTTGTAGGTCCTTGATTTATAGCGTTTTCTTTTTTAATTCTTCATTTACACAATTTTTGTTGTTTTTTTAAAGGCAATTTTTTGAGCATAGTAACTACACAGTTCAAAACACACTCTGGGGAAGTTTAAAAAAGAAATGTTCGAGCTATTTCTGTCTTTCGTGTTGAAGAACTATTCGTTCCCGGAAGAGAAGCGCGCCACGGAAGAGATAATGGATCTCTAGCGACTGTTAAATAAATCGTAGTGTAACTAGTCTTTTTACAACAACGTGAAGGCTAATTCATCATTTCGTGCCAGTTGTCGATTCACTCTTATAAATGGATGGATGAATCAATACATACGACTGAACCGCGTTTGAATCGGGGAAACGCGCCAGTGCTTTACTTTTGAACAGCTAAAGATATATTATTTTGAAACACGCCGAATAATGAAAAAAAAAAAAAAAACTCTTACGTTACGCTTCAGCTTTTCTTCTGATAATCTCCAGGGAGGAATTTAGGGGGTATTCAATGGAACGCCGTATTGTTGGTCGTGGTTCGCAGCTCGTGCCGAGGACAACGATCCTGATTTGACTGGAATATAGGTTAAACGTGAATAATTGTACATTCTTCAAAAACAAAATGTTTGCTCTTGGCGGAAGACAAATGGCTGAGCATGTGCTGCCAATGCTCCGAGAAACTGAGGGAGAAGAGGAGGCGAGAGCTCGCGTGGACGTCAGAACGCCAAGCTCTGATTGGAACGATTAGTGGGTCCTGTCGAGACCGGTTATAACGAAGTCAACGGAAATCGGAAGTCACTTCGCTACATCCGCTATTTCGTTATAACCGGCTTCGGTTATGACCAAGTGCAAAAGGGAATGGGAAATCGGGATCGCTTCGCTGTAGCCGCAATTTCGTTATAACTGACTTCGTTATAGCCGGTCTCGGCAGTAGACGTAAAGCTATAGCTGCCTTTGTCTCCCGAGCACTCGTCGAACACATTTGAATGCGAGAACCCAACGCCGGACGCCGGCACTCCGCGTTTTAACGCGTTCGACGAGTGCAGCGGAGGCAAAGGCAGCTATAGCTTGAGGTCTACCCACTAATCCTTCCAATCAGAGCTCGGCGTTCTGGTGTCTCCGCCTGCTTTTTTCTTCTGCTCTCCCTAAGCTTCTCGGCACATATCCTCCAACAATATGGTGTCTCGAAAAAAAAAATATTTACTTTCTTTTTTATAGCGCGGAGTGTGCGCGATTAGCATACTTATAGGAATCAAAAATGCTACCTCCTTGTTAGCTTTAGTACGCGGTGTCAAGAAGTTCAGGCTATATCTCTTTTTTTTCTTCTCTGTCGCAGAGTCTTAATTCACATTTCAGGAGGACGAAACAAGCGTTTCTTACGATTTCAGACGGAGCTTCGGAAAACTGGCACAATGAGTTTAAGCACCCAGAGGGCTCAAGTGCTCTTATTCCGAAGCGTGGATTATGTAGTGACTCTGTCCGCGATCTCTGCCGCCAGTGAGAAAGGTTATTTGGTTATCTCCCCCTTCTCAACTTCAGTTATTTCGCGGTGCTTAAACCCAAGCCCTTAAACGAAATCATTCGTGCAATCAGCAACTTGAGGGTGAAGCATTTTAAAGGGGATTATCGAGTGATCAGCCGTTTCATCCTCCTCTCTTCACACTCCACACACTGCCCTCATTTCCTCATACATATAACCTTCTCAGCGCTAACAACAACACTCATACCTATAGCTAATTACATGTTCGCGATATTCCCGTCCTCGCCTCGAACAGCAAAGACATTCCCCTAAAACTATCGTAGAAACTTTCTCTTGCGACGTGTACGTCTAGAGCAATTTGTTCGTCTCCGAGACTGAAAAAGTCTGCATCCCATATTTTCTTCTTTGTTCCGTTGACTTCTTAACTGACATTCCCCGATACGCTTTCCAACTATTGAACACATATTTCGATCCCGGCTTTCTAGTTCCCTTTGTCCGGATGGATGGACGGGCGAATGCATACGGCTGAACCGTATTAATCGGGTGGCAAATTGCGCCACCTAGCGATGATGATGATGAGTATGTGGCTTCTCCCCTCGTATGCTCCATTCGCTCCTAAGCTCCCAGTGCGGTAGAAGCTACATGCTCCTTTGACCAGTCATACGTCGACCCTTCGCCACGGGATCACGCCCGCTTATAGCTACAGCGAGAAAGTAGAGTCAGGTGATGAAAGGGAGGCGGTTGATTTGCCCGGCGAGCACGTATATAGCTGTCAATTTAATAAGGGTGAAAGAAGTATAGTGGTGCGGACGAGCTCGAAAAAATTCGGTGCCCTAGCCAAACTTAAAAAAAAAAGCTATCGGCCATTTGTTGCGTCACCTGGTGCAGAGCATATTCCCGATAGCAGTTCCGTCGAAACCTTGAGAAGCTCGCGGCTCTTTTATTAATTTTTTTGTTTTCCTAGCGAGAACAAGTAGAACGCGTTGCCTTCTGCGTTCAATGCGATGGCCTTTAAACGACTCTCCGATATTGCCTTTGTGTAAATGTAGCCATCAGGAAGGCCGCACGACTGAGAGATTCCGAACGGAAACGGAGCGCCATTTCGGAACAGCTTTCACGATGTCCGGAGCGCTGGACCGACAGACATTTCGCTTGGCGTTTTCGCTTCGTCATGGTCTTGCTCTCTGGCAGCCGGCATTGTGCGGGGCTTCTGGGAAGGGCTGAAAGAAGGCGCCCCTCGCGATTACGGTTTGGGAAAGGGGAATCGTGGCGAAGGAATAGACAATAACGTTGCAGCAATAGTCTTTTTTTTTAAGGCGGCGACAGTGACCTTTGAAAATGGTTTCTCTTCTTGCCGTAGCTGTTGCATAAGAACCCGGATGTGCCTGTGTTCTGGTCCCACGAAGACGATAGAATGTGTATACGATTATGTACTCTGAATGTTGAGAAAGACATCATCCATGGATTATGGTATTCGCAGAAAAATATATATAATAAATATATGCGCCGAACATTGTTGACAAATCAGTGGGATGATTAGATTGAAAATGCGAAAGAACATGCGGAAATACTTCTACTACTACTACCAATAATAATACCAATAATAATAATAATAATAATATAGGTTACAGAAGGTTAAGAGGAATGCGGGAAGTTGTTCGGGCACCCCTTTACATGAACATGAGATCTGAAAATTTGAAACAACCAAACAAACCTTTCTGCCATTTTTAGTGCGGCATTTACCCTTGTTTTTGTATGCCCGACATCAACATCGATATCGGAAACGTGTACAGTCGGCGTCCAACAGTGGACTCTCTGCAAAACAACCTCTTGACCTGTTCATCGGCGGCAAGGAAAAGCGCGCTAGTATAATTCTCACATTTACAAACGTTAATCTAAAAAAACACTGGAAGTCAAGCTATATAACTATTTTAAGTATAGATCCTTGCTTTTTAATTACTGCTTCAAATACAAGTTTGTTTTTATTTCCAAAATAAATATACTGACCTCTACTTTGGTGCTCATACCTGCCGGCGCATCGTTATTGATTAAACATTTAGTGCAGCTACATCGCTTGCTTTCGTATACCTGTGTATCAAATGACTCATTGATGCGTCGCGGTCACTGTTGGGGAGGAGATGGAACAGTCACGCCTCTAACGGTACGCTTCAGCTGTGGTAGCAACAAACTGAATTTTCTCATTTGTTTTTGATCAGAGAAATCAAAGATGTCGATTCGAAGGTCGTTCCTCGTGCGACCAAATCACTGGTCAGAGCGAAGCGCTCGTGCAGCCCAGACCGTGCTATACTCTATTTCACCTTATGATGTACCGCAGGAAAGCCTACAAGCACGAGCTCCCTGCTATGGGGCAGATATCGGCGGCACAAGCTCTCGTGCATTAAGGGCAGCTGCCAACGCTATGAGCTCGCGCTTTTAGCCTTCGCTGCGGTACAACATAAGGTGAAACGGAGCATATAAGCGAGGTTCAATTTCTTTGCCACGCTGTGTTATTATGCACCGGGCTGAGGGGACAACAAGCTCGGTAAAGCGCCCTCTGTAGTTCGATCTTCTCCCCCATCGTTACTGACATCTAAAAAAAAACACAGGCTGTGGCGAGTCCTACAGTTAATTTAATTGCGGCGCATTCGACGATGAGATCGCCATAAAACGAACCACGATCCAAGAAGTGTACATATAATCATCCACCTTCTGCGTCTCTTAAGTTATCAGCGACTAAATTTTAATCAGTGGCCACTTATTAGGTTAAGTGGGGAACATAATAGAAGCAGGTGATTTATGTATAAGTATGAAGCATAAAAAAGTACTCGTTTGCAAGGAGAACAAAATAAATAACAACAACAACAACAGGTGTACGACAATGTACGCTTTCGCACGGTTACTTAACCAAGTTCTCGTACATAATCTCTTCGCGCGTATGATGTGGTACGTCGTACAACGTGGCGACCTCGCTGCGCAGCCGCCGGCCACCACTTCCGCGGTCCCTCATAATAGAATTGTAGCCACGAAGGTCAAGAATACCAAAAGTGCCAGGGAACAAGGACACCGAAGAGGACAAACATACTACAAAGGTCAAAGCGGGGATCCGCACTGGGCCGTCTTTTGAAGGCCTTGCCCGAGTGCACTCGGCTCACGCTCTCACGCTTGACCCAGAGAAGAATAGGCACGATGATGACACGGCGCGATCCAGACTCCGTTGTTCACGCTAACAATGTCTCTCGTATGGGGCCCAGAGGGCACGTTTACAAAAATCGCATTAGGAACGGGAAGAAACGTACAAACAAGATAGCCCGGAAATTCCTTAGACGAGCGGAATCAACGAGAAAAAGAATCGCTAGGATCGTGAGAGGGGCCGTGCAACGATATTTCGCCGGAACGATACCCACTTTACGCAAGGTTACTGGTACTAATGGGAATCAAGAACACTCGCATGCAACGCCACTGACTAGAGCGCTTCTTTGTTGCGGTGTAATTTCACTGGATTAAAAGCGGACTCTTCCTATCTGTCTCTCCTTCACAAAACCTGATGACGTAGTAACGTTGGATCCCATTGTTGTCATAGAACATTCGGCCCATAAATAGGACGCGAGCACTGCGTGGACATTTGGTTTTGTCTCGTGATAATGAATGTCTCGACGAGGATTCGAGTAGTGACTTGTGTCAAATCGCTGCAGTGACGGGAACAGCTGAAACTTATCAATATTGAAAAACAGCGCCAAAAACCACACGGACAAAGAGAAGAGAACACACAGGATGAGGCGCTGACTATACTCCGTTTCACCTTATGTTGTACCGCAGAGAAGGCTAGAAGCGCGAGCTCATAGCGTTGGCAGCCGCTCTTACGTCACGAGAGCTTGTGCCGCCGAGATGTGCCCCAGAGCAAGGAGCTCGCGCTTGTAGCCTTTCCTGCGGTACATCATAAGGTGAAACAGAGTATATCAACTATCAATTCTGAAAACATACATAGATATTCACGTGAGGACTGCTTCTTCTTTTTCCTCTTCCATCAGTTATTCGTCATTAACGCGCACCATTATAAATCACATCAAATTCAAACACACCAGCACATTAAAACACACGAGCACAGTGAAGTCATCGCGTTTTCTTCCTCCTTTCTTCTTTCTTCGATCTTCAATCTCGATCTTCGATTCTCTGGTAAACCCATGTCCAAAAAAACTATCTCACTGTCCACTAGGTTAACGAATGAGTCAACCATCCGTTAACCTAGTGGACAGTGAGATAGTTTTTTTGGACATGGGTTGACCAGAGAATCGAAGATCGAGATTGAAGATCGAAGAAAGAAGAAAGGAGGAAGAAAACGCGATGACTTCACTGTGCTCGTGTGTTTTAATGTGCTGGTGTGTTTGAATTTGATGTGATTTATAATGGTGCGCGTTAATGACGAATAACTGATGGAAGAGGAAAAAGAAGAAGCAGTCCTCACGTGAATTTCTATGTATGTTTTCAGAATAGATAGTTGATATTCAGCGACTCAGCGCCTCGTCCTGTGTGTTCTCTTCTCTTTGTCTGTGTGTTTTTCGCGCTGTTTTTCAATATGGATAATTACTAAGCCCAACTTTCCATTCTTGAAACTTATCAATAGAGAGTTTTAGAAAAGGGGACCTCGCTTTGGGTCACCCAAACAACTTGGGGCAAATTTACTCGATCAAGCTCAGTTGACAGGCTTGCTAGAAAGCCTGGTGCCTTTTCGTGGCGCGTGCGCAAGCGGTAGCGCTCGCTACGCTATCAGCTGCGGAATCGGTGGAAGTTGTTAGCTGCGGTGGAAGTTGTTTCTATCGTGGCATTTAGGGTAAACATAACGTTTTCTCAAAAGTTTGCGCGAAAAGAGCGTCGTTCGAAAACGGTCATTCTCCGCTGTCCTGCGGAGGCGTTGACGCTGGTGGCGCTGGAGACGTATGCGAAGCGCAAGTTCGTCTGCTTCTTTTGCCGTGGTTGTGGTGACGTCAGAACGCCAAGCTCTGATTGGTTCTGAATGAAGGATAGTGGGTAGGACTTCAGGGCAGCTTGCTTTGAGGTCTACCCACTATCCTCCAATGATAGCCAATCGGCGCTCGGCGTCTTTCCGACGTCACCGCAAGAAGCAGACGACTTGCTCTCCACATACAATCCACCCGCGTATGCCCTGTTGCGAGTGCAGACAACAGCGAAGAACCGTTTGCGAACGCTGCTCTTCCGTGGAGCTTGTCAACTGACGATAGATCCCAAGAACATTGACTCGGGGGACCCAAACCTATGTGAGGCCCCTTATTCTAAAACTCCCTAATGTCTGGAGCGGTAGCCTGTGCTTAATGCCAAATACGGCGGGTCTGTAAGATAATAAACATTGGAGGCATATAACCGGTACCAGATCACGTGGCCTCTTGTTCTGGCTGCAAGTCGGGGGATTGGCGGTTGCTCGTTTTTCTTTTTTTTTTGTTTTCTATTTTTGCTGCTGCCATTGCGCGGAGAGAAAAAAGTAAAACCGGGGTCACGCTGCTGACGCATCGAAGAAAAGAAAATCCTTCACGCACTGTCTGATACGTGTTTTTCTCTTTGACGACAATCCTGTTACATCGAACATAAAAAAAAAAAACACAAAAACAAATCCGCCTCTAGATATGTTCGAAGCGTATGTATATATGTATCAAGTAAACATGCTTCAACATGCGCGATGCGTGTCGGCAGCTCATTCCGTCGTTATGTCTACAGCGATCGCCTTGTCTTTTGTACGAGGTGTGATCAGAAAGTTCCGGGACTGATTTTGTAGCGTAAAAAGAGAGGGCAGTACAGTGATGCGCGCTCAGCAGTCGAAGGAAGGGACCTTCGTGTCTCATTATACCAAAGGGCGCCGCTCTGGGAACATTGGGAGCTGCGCTGCATGAGTTTTCGTGACCACGTGCATGGGCACAATGGCGATTTTACCATTTACTACAAACCAGAACGAGAGCGAACATCAATTATGCGTCAAACTCGACAAATATAAAACAGAGACCTGTGCAATGATTTAGAAGGCCTATGTCAAAAAGCAGTGAAGGGTGCGACGTGTTTTAAGTGGCACTCGCACTTCAGGAACGGCAGAACATCGCTGGAAGACAGAAGAGCGGTAGGGCGACTTTATCCGCCCTCTCCTGGACTTCAGTGACGTTCTGCCATTCTTGAGGTGCGAGTGCCACTCAAAACCTCGCACACCTCACTGCGTTTTGACAAAGTCTTCTAAATCATTTCAGATGTCTCTGTTTTAGATATGCCGAGTTTGACGTAAAATTCATGTTCGTTCACTCTTTGGTTTGCAGTCTACGGAGAGATCGCCATCATATGCTAGTCCATGTGATCAAACAAACTAGTATAGCGCAGCTCCAAATGTTCACAGAGCGACGCCCTTTGGTATAATGAGACACGAAGGTTGTTTCCTTTGACTGCTGCGCGCGCCTCACTGTACTGCCCTCACTTTCTACGCAACAAAATCAGTCCCGGAACTTTTTGATCACCCACAAAGTTTTTGATCACCCACGGTAACACTCATACACATCAGTGTGTATGCGTGTTACCGTGGTTTAAGGAATGTTTTGTAAGGTATGAAATTCAAGGATAAACTCTGTGCAGTATTTAGCGAAATAATAATAATAATGGCGCCGCTCCTGTAAGGCAACACCTTTGCACAGGGTGTTTGATTTTAATTAAACACCCTGCGTAAAGGTGTTTGAAGGAGATATTAAATGAGGGAATAATATCGTCACGGTGAGTTGACTAGTTAACTCAAATCTCCTCATTAATTTTTTAATGTTTAGTTTTTAGTGGCCATGTTGGAATTGCCGTATTGACGGAAATTACAATTCGGGGCTAGACCTATATAAAAGAATTTGCGAAAAGGTAATGGTTATTAAGATACTATTCGAGCGATTTTCGCGTTTCTTTTTTCTCGCGCACGATTTAGAAAGTGCGAGCAAAAAGAGCGCATCAAGCCCTGCCCACAAGGTTGCACGGAAGAGTGACTCCGTCGTTTAGGTCACGTAGTCACTCGTGTCGACGGCGCACTCACCAAGGGCAGGCCTCCGAGATAGTGACGACATCATTGAAACAACGACATCACTCTTCGAAGTGTCATTGTGGACAATGCCCGCGCAGCCCGCGCCGCTCTTTTTGACCGCAATTTTTAAAATTGGGCGGAACATCGCAAAAAATGAGTGATTAATGTCTCTAAAACGATTACATCTTCGCAATTTTTTTTATAACTTAGGTGACCTCTAGTAGTAATTGCCGTCAATACTGCAACTCCAACATGACCCCTGGAATTATTGAAAAAGTTAATGATGAGATTGTAGTTAATCACCCAACTCACCGTGTTGATCATCCCCTCATCTAATGTCCGACAAACCTGACGAATAAACACATGGTGAAGACGGAACTCGTCTAACTTCACTCCCTATAAAAAAGAAATAGGGAAGCAATTAACGAACTAAAGTCAAGCACACTGTGCATGAGAAAGCCGGAGTGCGGAATGTTTTGGCGTCACTTAAAGACGACCAACGCGAGGCGCAGATGGGACAAATTGCGTCGTCAGCTTTCGGTCGGGACTCGTGTTCAACTCATGAAAAAGACGAGAATAGATCAAACGCGGACGCGGCACTTCTGTCCAATCTGTACAGCGTGGACTTCTTGAGGTAGCACCGGAAATGCAACACTAGAGAAGTCTTTATTATCTAGTCGATGTTAGTTGAGGCCGCTGCTTCGTTTGCTTACGTCGCGCGAGTCGTGGCGTTGTGTTCGCTTCGGCGGTATAGGCAAGTCGACACGCGTGTGCTTTAAGACGGTGGGATAGAGGGGTTGATTGAGAGACGCTCTGAAATTTGCCTGAATCGGAACAACGAAAGAACACGAGTCATTAGCACGTCGAATTTTACTTGGATGACGTATTTTAGCGGCCCGACATGAGGACAAAGTTAACATGCGCAGTGAATTGAAAACGATACAAGTACTGTGCAAGTTAAAGTAAAATATGTGCCTGAAAAAAAAAAAATCCTACTGTTCACCGTTTTAAAGAGAAAAAAAAAAACGGAAATAAGGTGAAAGGCTTATTTTTCTTGAAGACTGACGGAAAATTGCCCAACGACACACAATATAGTGTATTTGTATTATGTTTTATTTACTATCAAAAATTGGTAATTCTGGCTCCCCACGTACAATTAAACATAAAAACTCAAATCGTTTCCATCAAAAAAAGAAAAAAAGAAAGCGTATTTATACGCTTAAACGGGACGCGATGGGTACGGAGAGAATAATTTGATAAAAGACACGCAACTCACTAATCTAATTTTCTCAAAATGCAGCTTGCTGTGTGCTGGGAAAGTGAAACAACAAAAATGAGTTACTGCTCAATTTATTTTTACTTTGTTGTTTCACTCTATGCCTCTAGTAAAATGACGAACCAGGAAAAAAAAAAAAAGTTCTCGCATTGTTTTTGTGGACGCGAGTTTCATGCCCAAACGTTTTGAGCCTGTTGCGCGGTGCGGTAAAGCCGTCTGACGTTTTCCAGATATCATCGCGGTTCGCCGGGAACATCGCGGCAAGTTTCTCAGATCAGCACGTCGATAACGTCCGTCTGCCAAACGCAGTTAACGTTTTTTTTTTTTCTTTTTGAACCTTAAACACTTTCTTATCTTCGAATTCATTACGGGCCGGTTCGCATATTTTCGTTCGAGTGTGACAGCCTGCGTTACAAACGCTTGTGACTGCTTACGCAGAGGGCACAACTATCGGTTCTCCCGACCCGCGTTCCATCTCCCTATGTTTCTGAACTTTTCAGCACAGCCTTTCACCACGGGGTCTGAAATGATCTTGACAATGTTACAGTTTTCGGTAAATACCGCCGATAAACCGCGAAAACTAACACCCCGAGCCAGTTTCATCAAAAATGCGGAAGACCGAAAAAGCCCGAATTCGAGCAATGGGGGTCGCCATTGCTCGGACACGAAGCGTGTGTGATTGAATCCGAGTGCTCGCCGGACGCCGAGGTCGCAGCCTTCGTGTCCAATACATGCTCAGGGTATGTGACCAAGTAATGGCGGACGGGCGTTAGCACACACAACGCAGTCCCACAATGAACTCACTGTGAGGTTTCCTCTGCTAAGTCTGCTTCTAAACCGCACATCTTATCTCGTATATTTTAATGCGAAAGCATTAACTGTAGCATGGAGCGAACCGGAGGTATCAGCTTTTGAAGCCGCGCCAAACGGCACCTTAATTCCCCTGCCCCATAGAGCGAAGCCTATAGTCTGTAGCAGCCACCCCATTGGCTGACGCGCGGCGTAGTTCCAAGGAACGCCACCCCAGAAAAAACACCTCTCCTTGGCGCAGTTTTTGTTTCTTTTTTTGTTTTTTTGTTTTGGTATACAGTGGCGTTTTCCAAGTATTCGTGTCACGCGTGTGTTCCTCCGAGGTTGGAAGAATTCCATGCCTATGTTCTATTTTCTGCAACATAACCTCCCCCCCCCCCCCCCCCCCCCCCGATAAACCCCGATTTTTTTCCACCCAACACCGAAAGCTGATACCAAAAAAAAAAAAAAAACACCGAATCGGTGAGAAAAAATATCCCCTCAAAAGAAAAGAAAGGCCCCCGAATTCGAATTAAAATAAACAATGAAAGACACGGAACCCAATAGCTATGAGTGATAAGCGACCATTTCTCGTGGATAGCCCGTAGATTTGACCTCCCGAATACTGCGAAACCTTATACAAGTTTAGATCGGGAAACATACACACACACACCGAAAGTGTGTCAGAGTGACAGTATTTCTTCAGTTGCCGTTGACTGTGCGACGGGAAACTGAAGGAAAGGGGGAGACGAGAGGGGAGGTCAGAACGCCGAGCTCTGATTGGAAGGAATAGTGGGTAGGGCTAAGGCTATAGCTGCCTTTGTCCCCTCTGCAATCGTTGAACGCGTTAGAACGCGAAACGCCGGGGTCCGGTGTTTCACTCTCGCACTGGAACGCGTTCGACGAGTGCAGTGGAGACAAAGGAAGGATCTAGCTCTACCTACTAATCCGTCCAATCAGAGCTCGGCGTTCCGACGTCTCCTCTCGTCTCCTCCTTTCCTTCAGTTTTTCGGCACACAGACAAATTCCTCCCCACAATAAAAAAAATATATGTATATATATATATATATGTATCCAGCAGGCACGTAGCCAGTGGGGGAGGGGGGGAGGGGGGGACCATGGGGCCCGCCCCCCCCCCCCGAAATCTTCCATTTTGCTGGGACCTCCTCTCCCCCCTCCCCCTCATACAGCATTTTGTCATGGTTAGGCCCTCCCCCCTTCCCCGAAACAAAATCCTGGCTACGTGCCTGGTATCGAGTAGTCTGCAGTATCCTACACATGGCCGCCACACGGTCGAAAAGTAATAACATCGCAGGATAAGAAGCGGATAGGACGGTTTTACCGGTTCCCATGTTTACGGGGGGGGGGGGGGGGGGGGGGTGAAGTCGGTAATCCAACTAGGATGTTTTGATGAAAAATACCGTGTTTCAAGAGGGCTGGGGTATATATCACGAACTTGGAACAAATTGGATTAAAGGAAACTGCCACTTCAAATGATTTTTCCGGCTTGCCTTATTTATTTTGTTTTCCGCTGGGCTTCCTTTTTTTCTTTCTGGAAAGATGAACTTACTTTTTTGTTTTTATTCTATTTGAAAACGAAAAAAAGTTCTTTAATGGCTCTCCAAAAAATCCCTTTCGAAGTTGCAAACTAAGAACAACAACAACAACAACAACAAATGGCGTAAAAGAAAAACGAAAATAAAAGCGGGCTTTAGGACAAAAAAAAAGTAAAAAAAAAGGTGGCGCAACAATTTAAATTTGATCATAATTATGTCTGTGTACAGTTCGTAAAACCGCAAGTTTTTTCTCCTAAAAATAAATCAGACTGTGCGTCTTGTTACTGTACTCCGTTTCGCGTAACAACGTACCGCAGTGGACGCTACGAGCCAGAGGAGCCAATCCTACGGCACCTGAGTGCCACGTGACCTCGGGGAGAGACGCAGCGACGTGCGGAACGCGCAGTCACCTGATTCCTTCCCAGCTCTTGATTGGCCGGGATTGCTCGTAGCGTCGGTTGCGTTCCATCGTAAGGTTAAGCGGCGTAGAAGAATAAAAATATGGCTGCGTCACGCATATAAAGAATCCATAGGTTAGCCGTTAGCATCGAGTGTCGTATGTTCACGTTAAGAAGTAGTTCATTGTTATTAGTATTATCATGAGAAAATCTTGCCTCAAAAAAAGAGAGGTTAATTTGTCTTTATAAAATCCACTCCGACGGTTGCGTCTGAAGGTATAGGACCGTTTTTCATAATTCCGGAGAAAAATGATTAATGACAATTTTACGCCGCTTTCGGAAAAAATTCTCAAGAGCTTGCCGCCCTCCAACGCAGGCTCGGATTGTTATTAAGAGATTATACTCGGTCGTAGCCGTATGCGAGAAAAATTGTCCTTCTCCGAGAGATATATGGTGTCCCTTGCTGCTGCGACCAGGGCGCATCTTCAATCCTGCAAGTGTTTCTGCTGCCCTTTTTATTTTATGGGCAAAAGGAATTGCGACAGTTAAAAACGTTCCGCGGAAAGTGTTTCATAACTCACTTTATCTTTTTCGTAGAAGCAACAATATAAATATTAATACTTTTTTTTTTGGAAATTGCTCCTTTTTTTTTTCGTAGAAGCAAATGTCTATACTGTTAATTGGAAATCAGAGGAGCACACTTTTTTTTTTTTTACCCTCCGTTTTTCTGTATTGCGACTTTGTTTGCAAGAGTTTCTATATGAATCAAAGTATTTTAGGTTTAGTATTCGTTCCGAGACTATACTTTGTTTCAGAGTCCAGATGCAACCGACGGCACGAGGTAGTGGAAGCAATCAAACAGCGTCAAAAGCGCCAGTCATGGGGCCTTTTTTTTTTGTTTGTGATTTGTTCAGCGATGATAGAACACGTCCAGAAACACGACGAACACCATAATGGCATTATTTTATCCCTGAAGAGTGGGGACAGGGAAGACAGAACAAACGCAAATATTCAAGATTTGTGTTTGTGCTGTCCTCGTCCCCACTCTCCAGGGTTCAAATATAGACCCCTTTCGAAATACTGCCCTCTATTGGCAGCTATGAAATCCCTGCACAATGGTGGACTAAGCCGCAACGTCACGGTACACTTTATGCGTTTGGTTGGATTAGAAGAAAAAACACACCCACAGAAAAAGGTGATGAACGCAGTGACTTTGCACTTCTGACGCTGTTGGATTGGCTCTCCGACGCTCGCTATCTCATGGAATGACTTGCACGTTCCACGATGTCAGTTGCTCCGCCATTGTGCAGAAGTTCCTGACCTCCTATAAGTCGGCACGCGAATTTCGAAAGGGGTCTATTGCCTCTGTGGAGCGCAAGTTCGTCTGCTTCTTGCTCAGGGGTTGCGATAATGTCAGAACGCCAAGCTCTGACTGGCTGATTGGAAAAAAAAAAGATAGTGGGTAGACCTCGAGACATCTAGCATTGAGGTCTACCCTCTATCCTTCCAATCAAAGCCAATCAAAGCTCGGCGTTGTTCTAACCTTTATCCCAACTCCTGTGCTAGAAGCAGACGACTATACTCCGTTTCACCTTACGATGGACCGCGATAAACGCTACGTACCATCGAAGCCAATCCAATGCCTTGTGAGTGCCACGTGACCTTCGAAATGTGCGCAACACGCCGCGCGGGGACGCGTAGTCAGATGATACATTCACTGCACGGGATTGGTTGGGATGGCTGGTATCGCCTGCTGCGGTTCAGCATAAGGTGAAACAGAGTATAGCCTCTCCGCATACTCAACCCGATCGCCTGCACCATGATGGTGCGTTTTTGACGATATCTGATTGCTTCCATCACCTCGTATTGTCGACTCCGTTCCGGACTGAACTTGAAACGAAATATAGACCCCTTTCGAAATTCACGTGACGATTATTAGAAGGTCAGAACCACTGCACAATGGCGGAACAACTGACGTCGTGAACCGTGCAAGTCATTCCATATCATAGCGAACGTCGGAGCGCGGCCAACGCTAATATCCGACCACCTAATCAAACGACGTCAAAAGCGTAACGTCACTGCGCTCATCACCTCGTTCTGTGGGTTTCCTTTCTTCTGCTCCAGTCAAACGCATAAAGTGTGCCGTGACGTTGCGGCTTTAGTCCGCTATTGTGCAGGGATTCTACAGCTGCCAAAAGAGGGCAGTATATCGAAAGGGGTCTATAGAAGGAAATATCCAGTATCTTCTGGTGCATTTAGGTCACCTAAAATGGCAGGGCATTAAAACTGTTACTGGATGTTCCTTGTGCACCGAGAAACCGAGGAAGAGGAGAAGACGAGAAAAGGGGGGAGGGGGGGGGGGGGCGTGAGAACGCGCACTCTATAGTTGGAATGATTGTTGGGTAGACTCACACTCCGTTCACCCTTAAGCTGAGACTATACTTCGTTTCAGCTTCGGTCCGAGAGCGGCCGATGTTATGAGCCGAAGGGCCAATCAAACAGCGCAAAAAGCGCAGCGTCATGGTGTGCTCTCTGCACTTGATAGGACAAGCCGGCGGAGGAGCGCGCACAGAGAGACGGCGAATACCGGCTGGTCCTATCAACTGCAGAGAGCACGCCATGACGTTGTGCCTCTTTCGCTGTTTGATTGGCCCTTCGGCTCATAACATCGGCCGCGCTCGGACCGAAGCTGAAACGAAGTATAGTAGCTCCACCTTCAGCGCGAGCTTCCGCCCTCGCTAACACAAGTGTGAACGCTCAGGCACGCGCAACCAAAACATTGCGAAAGTCAGCGAGCTTGGGCTGAAAACGGAGCTTCTAGGCTCAGCTGAAGAGCGAACGCAGAGCCGTTTATAGAGGGAGTTTTGCCATTCCTTGGGAAATATAGGATGCAAACGAGGGGGCGCCATTAGCCGAAAGCGGGCTGGCCGTGTTCCATGCAGACTTGTGCCTATCTCAAATACTCTACTCAAGATACTGTATCTTCAATACTTTTTGAAGAATCTTGGTATCTTGCAAATACCTTTGATCGAGAGTATTTAATACTCTATTTTAAATACATTTCTGAGTATCTTGTACTCATTATCTCAAATACATTTTTGACATTCCGCCATTTTCCGAGTTTTTCGGTGTGAAGTGACGTGGGCGTGGCACGAGCAAACGTGAACATTCTTTTGAGCAACCAAATCCTGTTGCTAGCTCCGATAAGATACGGTGACTTAGATTGAGCTCGTGAAAACATCGCTCTTGTGACGATTGTGACTCATATTTCCCGAAGTTCGTGCAATGAAGTTTTTCCCCTCCCCTTCCCAAAGGCGCTTTTTGTTTCCAGAGTTTCTCCGAAAAAATCCTCAAACAAAAGAGGTGGTTTCTCGGAAGTTAGGATTGGATGCCACACTGAGGCGCGACGCAGACCGGGAAACGACCTACGACAACAATGCTGACTTGACTGTGAAGAAAATAACTAATAAAAAAAAAGAGAAGTGGACAGGAAAAAAAAAAAAAAAAAGAAGACATTTTTGTTTTGCTTGTATATTTGACCCCCCTACGGCAAAACGTCTAGGCTTCCTTTTGTTTATTTTATTTTTGTGGTCACCCCGTCACTTATTGCTTTCGCGAACAACGTCTGTAAGCGGACATTGATAAGCGGAGAACAGGACAGGAAACGAACTAAAATCTAGATGACTTCCCGAAATCCCAACAAGGTGCCCCCCAACGCTGAGTGC
Source organism: Ixodes persulcatus (assembly GCA_013358835.2). NCBI lineage: Eukaryota > Metazoa > Arthropoda > Arachnida > Ixodida > Ixodidae > Ixodes > Ixodes persulcatus. The sequence continues at coordinate 237,355 of JABSTQ010007101.1, read as the reverse complement.
CTTTCTGAACGCAACCTACTTGAAGAAGGTGCGACCACTCCCGTGGCTATTATGTGGGTTCTTTTTGTTATCAATTCACTCAGATCCCTATCCCGATTTCGTTTATAGCGAATTCCCCACATATAGGAAATATAGAGTGTAGTTAAACGATTCGTCTAAGGTGCGCCGCAGGACGTGATATTCAGCGATGTCACTATAGCTAAAGCGACCTCTTTATTTCTGTCCCAGAAATGTTTTTTAACATGCATCAGTGATATTGCCACGCGCGTCGCCGAGCGAGCGCGAGGCCGAATGGTTGCCGCGCTTGGCTCTCGCGCGGAGCCTCCGGGTTCGATTCCAGAGAGCGGACTCCTCTTATATTGATTCTTACAACTTGACATTCTCGTAAGTTCGAGAACCTTGTCGTGTGATCGAATTACGAATATTCTACGCCAGGAACGTTCTACGCCGAATGTTCCAGAAACCCACGCGGGTACAAAAGGTGCTCCGCCTGGCGGTAGCGAAAGCTTGCGCTGGGAACATCCTTGGTTCGATCCCCACCGCCCCCGCCCCTTTCGATCTAAATGAGTTTCGCACCGGCACGCGTTCGTCTAATCACTACTGCGTGATGCACATTAAAAACCCCAGGTTAGCGGTTGTACTGCACTGGCTAAATTTCTCATCTACAGCTAAGCGACAGGTCACCTGTTGAGGCGTACTGGGGTGTATCAGTATTCCCAGTAAGTGAGAAACGGAATATATGTACACCTATAAACATGCGAAAGCAAGCCAATTTTTTCTTTTTTTGGTTCGGTGTCAGTCTCGTCCAGCGCTCGATCCTGCTGTTTCGCCGACATCGACGCCTGCGACGCTAACTTACTTCTATTTTGTTTTGGGCACAAGTTCGCCCCATTAGACGTTTAGTTTCTTCAGTTATTCGCCGCCTCATCATTTCTCACTCGTCACAATATCCTCCTCCTTATAGTTCAACTGCATAAAATAGCCTTACGACGCTTTTGTTTTTTTCGTTTTTCTGTTGTTACGTGCTAATAAACCATTCTGGTAAATCAGATTTGCGAAACTGTATAATTGTCGTTGTCTCTGACGTCAATACAAATTACGCAATGCGGAAGTATCTTCAACAGTAATTTAATTACATTTCCAAGTATTTGTACTCTAATCAAGATACTTTACAGTGAAAGTAACTTGAGTAGTATTTTAAATACTTTATGTAGCAGGTATTTAGTAACTTAACTTAATTACTTTTATCGAGTATTTTGTCCAACACTGGTTCCATGAGGTGTCTTCACAGATTTGAATGTGGCCAGCCAGAAGCCGCGAATAATGCACTGGTGGCGGTCGCGAGGAACAAAATGAATAAGTGCACCGGCGCAACGTTCGGTGACTGGAAATATGGTGCACGTGATTTTTCGATCACGGTCACGCAAAATCAAAATCTAGGAGAACCATCGACGTGATCCGTACGCCAGGCGCCGAGGGCCGGGAATATGCCGTACGAGTGGTCAGACTCCGTCCGAGCAAAAAAAAAAACAGAGCTCGAGAGACACATTCGATTCTTACATCTTTTTGCATCGTCATAATCGAAACATTACGTGCAGCATATTTTCAACCACGAAGAGCTACTCTACTTAACTCTTACGTACTTATTAAAAGTGTTTCTCGCTACCACCGCTAAGGTATTATTTTCGGCCTTCTGGTTCGCCAAGAGAGCATGTCAAGCCTTCTCTCTGCGTCTCGTGCTACGCCCTGGCACTGCCCACTCCTCCCATTGACCAAACTCTGTCTATACACCATTCCAATGTTTACAAAATCACAGCCCAGCGTGCGATCTTCACAGCCCGGCACGTGCGTGTTCGTCGCTTCGGAAAGCGAGCAAAGCACGCGCCATACGCACGAACACTCAAAATGGCACCGGCCACACGCTCTTTTTTGGAAAGGTCTATATACGGCGCTGGGTGAACGGAGTAGAGCGAAAGCTTGCGCTGGGAACCTCCTGGGTTCGATCCCCGCCACCCCCGCCCGTTTCGATCTGGATGAGTTTCGTACCGGCACGCGTTCGTGTAATCACTACTGCGTGATGCACGTTAAAAACCCCAGGTTAGCGGTTGTACTGCACTGGCTAAATTTCTCATGTACAGCTGAGAAACAGGTCACCCGTTGAGGTGTATCTCCATCAAGGCTGTATAAACATACAGAGCATGCCAACATTTTTTTTTTTTTTTTGGAGTATAAAGCTAGCTGTTTTTGTCTCCACTGCACTCGTCGAACGCGTTCGAAATCCAGAAGAAGCAGACGAACTTGCGCTCCGCAAGTTCGTCTGCTTCTTTCGCAGGAGTTGCGATGATATGACCGAACGCCGAGCCCTTGTTGGCTGATTAAAAAAAAAATAGTGTGTAGACCTGGAGGCATTGATCTAGCATTGAGGTCTACCCACTATCCTTTCAATCACAGCCAATCAGAGATCGGCGTCGTCCTGACGTCACCGCAACTCCTTGCGCAAAGAGCAGACGACTTGCTGTCCGAAAAGCCGAACGCCAGACGCCGACGTTCCGCGTTCTTACGCTTTGGAAAAGTGGAGTGGAGACAAAGGCTGCCTTTTCCTTTACTGCACTCGTCGAATGCGTTAGAACGTGGGGACGCCGGCGTCCGACATTTGGCTCTTGCATTCAAACGCGTTCGAAGAGTGCAGCGGAGACAAAGGCAGGTAGCCTTGCGTCTACCCACTAATCGTTCCAACCAGAGCTCGGCGTTCTGACGTCTCCTCCGCGCTCTAGTCGCCTCCTCTCCCCCAGTTTCTCGTCGAATAGATAGTCACACTGCGTGACTTACTATGCCCTCACTCTAAAACCAATATATTTGTAAAAGAACTGGTAGGGGCCCTTTGGCTTGTCCATATTTTGTACCCTAAAAAAGTCTTTCAATCACCCCCTACAAAGGGTACCTCGTGAATGACCGATAAGGGGTTATTTTAAGATATTTTTTGATGTAAAAGGGTTTGTCATCGCCCAGTTGCCTTTTTAGTGCGCTGGGGGGCGATAGTGCTTGAAATGAAAAAACAAAACAAAAACGTTCTTCACGAGCTGAAAGAGTTCTTTGGGGCGTGAAAAAACCTTTGAAGACAAACTTTTTTTAGAGTGCAGGCTTTTTTCAGTTTTTTTTAATATTTTTATTATCGAATGACGCAATTTCATTGTATTCAGAGCGATAATAAAACGCCTGGGACTCGCTACACCCTGTGTTTCTTGGCTATCAGGGAGTTTTGGAATCGTGCGACGAGCTAGTGGCGCCACGGTGCGACTCCTATAGCTGAACCATTTCGTATTGGCTATACAGCTGGACTGGTATAGACATCCCGTGTAGCGTGCCAATCGTTCTGATCAATGCCATGGCTTACCTGAGCACAGTGCCGTACAAAACATCCAAAACCACAATCGGCGTAAACATTTTTTTTTTTTTTGTAACACAATACTTGGTAATTGACAACACTGATCTCCTTGATGCTCTGTCGAAAAGCGCCGGGGTCATCTCAATGTCAGCACGTCTGCTCGATCCACCGGCGAACGAGGCACTACCCGATAAAGCAAGTGAAACAAAAAATACTTCTCACGTATGTTTTATCAATGACTGCAGCACTGGTGAATGTCGTCCCGTTGCGATTTCCGGATTGTCGAGCACACAAACTCCAAAGCAAAAACACAATCCAATGCGAAAAAAAAAAAGAACCGCGCATGCGTTGCCGTTGTCGAAACTTTCAACTGCGGGGACGAGATTGAACCCGAGCTATAGCTCCGAGCAACTCCTGTGTGTCAAATGACGTAAAAACTAAAAAAAAAAAAACACACATACAGAGCAACGCTGGACGCGGTGTAGGTTTTCGAATTGCAAGACGCCAAAACCTTACTCGGTAACGAGATGGAGAAACACGGCCGCGGAAAGGCGCATGACGCGGCCGAGAGGAAATGAGATGCGAGCGGGCAAGAGCTTCGCTATGCGATGGATGGACGGATGGGTGGATGGATGGATGGATATTAATGGCTATACCTTTTGTAACGGGCGGCAGCTTGCGCCCCCCCCTTCCCCCCAAAACAAATTTACAGTGTATTTTTCACCGCAGAAATAGACTACTCATCACCGAACGCTCATTATCCGCCCATGTGCCCATGTATTATAAGAGGTTCATCGGCCACCATTTTCCCGCTGAAAAGTTTAGAAAATCGGTGATAACTCAAGATAACGATTAGTTCTGAAAATTTGGGTTCTGAATCAGCTGGTTTGCTTTAGTATATATATATATATATATATATATATATATATATATATATATATATATATATATATATATATATATATATGGGTGGTTTCATCTCAAATCGGGCAGGCTAAAAGGGTCTAATTTTTAATTTTCACGAAAAAAATATATGTTTTGGGGGCATTTCTCAAATGAAGAAGGGTGCAAACCGCATGTTCCCAAAATTTTTTGTTCTCGAGTTACGAAGCGTAGAAGCCGCAGTGGCAGAAACTAGTGTTTTTGCCTGCCGTCGCAGGTCGCGTGTTTGACACCCTCTGCTGGCGCTAGTATTTTTCTACACCCTTTTAATTTTTTTACCTCAATTAATAGGTACTATAAAAATACCTTGACATATTCAAATACTTTTATAAATTTAATTGTTTTCTATAAAAAATGTCAAGCTCGTCACTCCGGTCGCTTTTTGGTCAAATTTGACAGGTCATTACTTTGCCTCTACTTGAGGTAAATTTTTTTTCTTTGGCTCTACAGAAAGCCCAAATCAAGCCCATTATAGATATAATAGTATCATTATGATCTGTTGAGTAGCCGCTCCGCTACCTTCACGCAAACCTTGTAAGAAATAACAAATGTTTAAAGTTTGAGATCGATTTTCTCAAAAACCCCATTTTTGTAAATTTTCAATTTTTACATTCTTTTAGATATATTAGTCGACTACAAGAAAAAAACAATCTAGAAGTGTAATATTTTGGTTGTATGTCTTCTATTTGAGGCGCAATCACGTGAAATGTGTGAACATTTGTTATTTTTCACAACGTTTATGCGAAGGTAGCGGAGCGGCTACTCAGCAGATCATAATGATATTACTGTATCTATACTAGGCATGCTTAGGGCTTTCTATAGAGCTAAAGAAATAAAATGTACCTTAAGTACAGACAAAATAATGACCCGTCAAATTTGACCAAAAATCAACCTGAGTGACGAGTTTGACACTTTTTTTAGAGCACAATCAAATTATTATAAATATTTGAATACGCCAAGGTATCTTTATTGTACCTATTAAATTAGGGGGAAAAGTTAAAAAAGTGTAGGAAAAACACTAGCGCCAGCAGAGGGTGTCAAACACGCGACCTGCGACGGCAGGCAAAAACACTAGTTTCTGCCACTGCGGCTTCTATGCATCGTAACTCGAGAACGAAAAATCTGGGGAACATGCGGTTTGCGCTCACCTTCATTTAAGAAATTCCCCCAAAACATATTTTTTTTTCGTGAAAATTAAATATTATACTTTTTCAGCCTGCCCGATAAGGTAGGTTTCAACTTATATCGGAAAGGCCAAAAGGGACTAATTTTTAATTTTCACGAAATAAATGTATGTTTTGGGGGCATTTCTCAAATCAAGGAGGGCGCGAACCGCATGTTTTCCAGATATTTAGTTCTCGAGTTACGAAGCGTAGAAGCCGCAGTGGCAGAAACTAGTGTTTTTGCCTGCCGTCGCAGGTCGCGTGTTTGACACCCTCTGCTGGCGCTAGTGTATTTTCTACACACTTTTAACTTTTTACCCTCATTTAATAGGTACTATAAAGATACCTTGACGTATCAATATATTTCTAATAATTTGATTGTTTTAAAAAACAAATCTCAAACTCGTCACTCAGGCCGATGTTTGGTCATCTTTGACAGGTCATTACTCTGTCTGTACTTAAGGTAATGTTTATTTCTTTAGCTTCTATAGAAAGCCCTAAGCATGCCTAGTATAGATATAGTAATATCATTATGATCTGCTGAGCAGCCGCTCCGCTACCTTCACGTAAAAGTTGTGAAAAATAACAAATGTTCACACATTTCACGTGATTGCGGCTCAAATAGAAAACATACAAAAAAATATTACATTTCTAGATTATTTTTTCTTGTAGTCGACTAATATATCTAAAAGAATTTAAAAAATAAAAATTTACAAAAATTGGGTTTTTGAGAAAATCGACCTCAAACTTTAAACATTTGTTATTTCTTACAAGGTTTGCGTGAAGGTAGCGGAGCGGCTACTCAACAGATCATAATAATACTACTATATCTATAATGGGCTTGATTTGGGCTTTCTGTAGAGCCAAAGAAAAAAAATTTACCTCAAGTAGAGACAAAGTAATGACCTGTCAAATTTGACCAAAAAGCGACCGGAGTGACGAGTTTGACATTTTTTCTAGAAAACAATTAAATTTATAAAAGTATTTGAATACGTCAAGGTATGTTTATAGTACCTATTAATTGAGGTAAAAAAGTTACAAAAGTGTAGAAAAAACACTAGCGCCAGCAGAGGGTGTCAAACACGCGACCTGCGATGGCAGGCAAAAACACTAGTTTCTGCCCCTGCGGCTTCTACGCTTCGTAACTCGAGAACGTAAAATCTGGGCAACATGCGGTTTGCGCCCTCCTTCATTTGAGAAATGCCCCCAAAACATATATTTTTTTCGTGAAAATTAAAAATTAGACCCTTTTAGCCTGCCCGATTCGAGATGAAACTACCCATATATATATATTATTCTGTACTTGCCATGTATGTTTAGCCTCCAGTTGTCAGTTGGAACACTACTGTCTTTTACGTTCATTTTCTCGGAAATACACATTTCGACGCTCGGAAGTTGAGTTATTTTCTCTCTCGTTTCCGCCCAACCTCAATCTTACAAGAATCGGATGTTCGTTCTTCGCTATATTTTTTTCTCTCTTTGTGCAGATATATATATATATATACCAGAGCACCCACACAGAGGTGCACGCGAAGCCTGAAAGCAAGACACAAGGCGGGCATTCTAATCCGAACACGGATTTACACAAATATAGCAAACTTACTCATGCACTCTGGATGCGTGCCAGAATTCAAACTCCCTCAGGTGTATATACACGGGCACACGCCTATAATCGATAAACCTCAGCGTCACACATACACCTTTGCGAACACCAGTACGCACTTAGTTCCGCACAGCCATCCACATAAACGCGGCAATATAACATACGTCCAAGCATAAATACGACTCTACGCAGGCATGCATGCATGGACGCGAGAATACGCCTGAAAACCTAGCAAGACAGAGAACCATCGACCTAAAATCCGTCAACTCAGGGGGCGACTGTGCTGCCCGGAATTAAGGACGCGCTAGATACATACACACTCAGATACGCATGAAAATACACAAACATCAACAACCAAAATAGCAAAAAAAAAAACAAATCAAAGGTCGATAGTGAGGGAAACAGCCGAAACACTGACTCCCTTCCTAAGAGAAGAACTTGCGCTTGAGAGCAACAAGACAAACTTGCGCCCGCGTGCACGCACACACACTGACACCGAAATAAACAAACAAACAAATAACAAAGGTAACACGAAACGCCTATTGCATCGGAGCTATCTCTTTCGTCATCTGGGCTTCTGTTGCTGAGTGTGTCCTTTCTTGTTGTTTATTCTCTCGTGGAGGGAGGGGAATCCCCAGTTGGGCCGTTCAAAGTCGGGGAGCCCCTCAAGCCGGTCCGTCTTTTTCGGGCTCAACTGGCCCCCAGGAAATTCGAGATTGCCCACGCGTCTCGGTTGCCTCACCAGATAGGTCCTGTCCTCCGCGTGCGTTCACCCGAACTTGGACCGAGCAGAAGGGCACGTCCATGAATGCGAGGATGCCACCGAGAGCTCACGTCATGGACTCATGGTTCGAATCTAACGCCTGATTGGGTCGCGTAGGAGTGACGTGTCGTACTCCCAACTGCTGATTAGTTCATGTAGCTCGGAGAACTCGGTGACGCATCGCATTCCTGACATGCAATTAGACCGTCCAGCCTCGCCTTCGGTTCAACTCATCCTAGAAGCTCGAGTAGCCCATACCTTAGGTTCTCGTTCTGGAAGCTGTCTGCTCTACCTTGGGCAAGCCGCGTTCCTCGACTTCCCTCTCAGTTCTTTAGTTTGGCTTTACGTCGTCGCTGGGCCTTTTTTTATGTTATCGCTATAACGCTGTTCTTGTTGGTGTTGCTCGCAGTCGTTCACGCACATTCACCCAAACTTCTCCCTCCACCACAACCCGCGAGGTTTGTTTGTTTCTGGCGTAAACATTTAGGTGGGTATTTGCACTTTCTATGCTTTTTGTGCGTGTTGTCTCGCAGAGGACGGGTCAGGGAGTATGGCGTGAATGAAATATCGTTCGATAAAGCCCAGCTGTAGTCTCTCCCTCGCTCCCCCTAGGCTTTTTCTGGATGCAGCAATAGTCCGTTTAAGGTTACGATGGACCACAGCGGACGGCATCCGAGCCTTCCCAGCCAATCACGCGCCGTAAACCTTATCACGTCACTACGTGCTTTCGCGCGTCGCTGTGTCCCTCCCGAAGGTCGTGTGACACTCACGGCATCGGGCTGGCTCCGATGGCTCGCAGTGTCCGCTGCAGTCCATCATAGGGTGATACCAAGGATAGCGTTCAGAATGTTGTCCTGGCTCGTGACAGAAAAAAATTGATAACAGCTTTGGAAAAAAAGACAGTTGAGAAAAGTTGGTGTTTAGAGGTGGCGTGGTTCCCGAGACAAAGCGGAGCTTGAAAGACGCGGTTGTCAACTTTTCGCTTCCTGTGGCTACATGACTCATCAATTTATTATTTAAAAAAGTAAATAAATTTTAAAAAATGAGTAGCGATGCATCTTTGGAAACCAGTTGTCATGAAGGTGCTGTCTCCCGCTTATCTAGAAAAGGAAAAAAACAAACAAAAAAAAAACAGCGCTTTGCAGGCTGTGAAAAACAAAAGTAACGATGACGGAAGCCGCACGACAAAAAGATGTATTATTTGGAGACAAAGGTAACCAGCATTATTTCTTTTACCGTCAGCGGAAGGCAACAGTAAAAGCGTCTCGTTTACTTTTTCTGAACAAAATTACTACGGGAAGAGGACGACTTTTACACGACTTGAATCTTGGGTTTATGAATTTTGTGTAAATGAATATAACGATTGAAATAACGTGCAACCAGGGGCGGATGCAGGAATTTCCTGAGGGGGGGGGGGGGGGGGGGTCAGGTGTTGGTCAGCGTACCATATGTTTAGGAACCCCTCCCCCTCTCCTTCGTTTTACGCCCTAAATTTTACACATGCAGAAATCAAGAGGGGGGTCAGGACATCCGGACCCCCCCCTCTAAATCCGCCCCTGCGTGCAACTGGCGGCTATCTTTATACGTTTATATTTTCTCAAATAGTTCATTTTTTGAATAAAAGTTATAAAAAAAAGTAAGCAGCGCGTTATCATTACCTGCGCCAACCTGATGTGTACCACATTAGAACCCAGGCTTGGAAAACTGATTTGGTACTATATTTATGATATTTCGCTTACGACCGTATTTTAATTCACACATACTTGCACGAATTCAAGCCGATACAACGCATCTACGACACCGTAAAATGGAAAAAGCGGGATGTCAGACTCTCGAAGCGCGGATTTTGTACCACGTGTTATCTATCGATTTGCGGCCTGTCCGGACGGTGAAAGGGGAGGGACATTCCGGGGTTTTCTTTCGCGGCTTCTGCCAGTTTTCACGTTTCCATCTCTGTACGATTTGCGGTGATTTTACGCGAGGACTACAAATTATTCACTGGTATGTCTCGCCAAGACAAACACTTAGAGATTGTGCAGCGCGATCCCTAGCTTTAACTCTCTATAGACAACCAATTGTCGAGGCTTCCCCTTCCAAATAGCCTCTAGCTTTCCAAAAACATCTAGCTTTATGTCTACATATTAATTATTCGAACCAGGGCCGGCTTGCTAGAAACAACGTCTCAGCTGAGTCTGGATTGAAGAAAGCACTGCAAAGACTGGGGCGTGCGAGCGTCTTGAGACGCGGTTTTGAGTCCCGCTCAGCTCGTGCGTTGGCTTTGACAGTGCTTTCCTTCCTTCAGTCTCAGCTGAGACGCTGTTCCTAGCAAGCCTTCCCTGAGCTCGGCGTTTTGCCGTGACCGCTTGCTATTGCTTCTTCCTCTTTGTCAGTTGCTCGGCTCATATTTTTGGGACTGCAAGTTCGTTTCTTCTTTTTGTGCAGAGAAGTAAAATGTTTATTCTTCTCTCACCCACCTTTAAAATTTGCCTGCTGTCTCCTTTCTTTTTCAATTTCCGCTTTACAGCTCACACGCTTTAATCCCATTATCCAACATCTTCCACCGAAAAAGACAAAACAAAAGCGCACTCAGATTCAGATGAGCGCCCGCAGCTAAACACCGCTTTCAACGAGCGCGTCGACGACCCCCAATCCCTTTCATTGTCACCTCTAACAAAAGCAGCAGCAGCAGCAGCAGCAGCGGTTGCGACGGCACTTCCACTGCTCAACACTGGTCATTAACGCGCAAGCGTCCACCGGCCTTTTAAGACGCGTCATCCGGGCCCATTATGCATCCAAGCCCCCAACGCAGGAACATCAGCAAGAAAAAAGAAATAAAAAAAAATTAAGGTACAGAAAGCACAAAACACACAGGGGCATCGTTTCGGCCAAAGGCTAGTTCGTTCTCGGAGCGGACCTGACACTTTCGGAGCACTCGATCACCCTGGCCGTGACACCTCCAGTAGCATGCAGCAGCCTCTGGCTCGGCGAGCTGGTGGTACTGAAAAGCGCGCAGTGCTGTTGGTTGCGCTGGGAGAACTCGGGTACGGGTGAATGTGCTCCGTGTGCCGTAGGCGCGACCACTCCTCTCGGGGAAAATGCCGCCCGCTCTGGAAACCATAAATACGTTCGCCATCTTGCATAGGGTATCTTCTCTAGGGCTCGTTCACCGTCGATAAGGTGCGTTGTATAGTTGCAATCGTGTCTTTTTGATTTTATTGTCCGACTTTTTTTTTTTTTTTAATCCTTTCGCCGTTTTAGATGGATCGAGAAGAAAGCGCGTATACCACCTCCGTAAGGAATCTGGTGTGTCTACGGGAAGTCACAAAAAAAAAAAATACAGGTTTTTTTTTCACCGCAAAAATAAACTGCATCGTCGAACGCTCACTCTCCGCTCAAAGGTAGCGCTAGAGGTCACAACCAAGTGCCAAAGTTTCAGTCCGATCCGATACCTTATTCTAAAGTTATAAGTGATTATCTGAAAATTTCAATGGGAAAATGGAGCCCATTTTTGCCCGTTTTCAGTTTCTGGTGCCATTGAGCCCATGTATTCGAAAACTCCGTCGGCCGCCATTTTCCCAATGAAATTTTTAGAAAATCACTTATAACTTTTGAATAAGGTATCGGATCGGGCTGAAACTTTGGCATCTGGTTGCGACCTCTACCGCTACCTTTGTAAATGTTTTTTTTTTTTTGTTTTGTGACACCCTGTACTTTCCCAGAAAGCATTTGCGAAAGTAGTTGTGTGCGTATGTTCAGACGGAATGGAGTTGGTCAGCCTTCTTGGGCGTTGGTATCTCCGCGAAATGTTTTGCCAGTGCAGTACAACTGCTAGCCTGGAGTCTTTAACATGCATTACGTAGTCGTAATGCACGACCGCATGACAATAGAATGTGCAGTCGTGCCCCCCCCCCCCCCCCCCCCCCTCGCCAAAAAAAAACTAGTCATCGCCGAACGCTCATTCTCCGCCCAAATGTAGCGCTAGAGGTCGGAACCAGATTCCAAAGTTTTACCACTCTGAACCGTTACCTTATTCGAAAGTTTTACGTGATTTTCTGATATTTTCAATGGGAAAATGGCAGCCGACAGAGTTCTCGAATACATGGATGAGCTCTATGGCGTCAGTTACCGAAAACGGGCAAAAATGGGCTTCTTCTTCCGTGCTGAAAATTGATTAAGATAACGGTCAGTGCTGAAAGCTTGGTGACTGATTCGGACTTCGAGCGTTCGGCAATGCATCGCTCCCTCTAAAAAAAAAAAAAAAGAAAAAAAAGAGAAAAAAAAAGAAAAAAAAGGGTTATTCAGTTTTTTTTGGGAGGACACGCTGTAGATCGATATTGGCAGGGGTGGGTATTGAACCCAGGATACTGCGACGCACAATTGGCATAATCAAATATTGCAAATATTCAGATTATCTTACCGATTCGGTGTGGGGCGCTTCTGTTGCATGGATGCCTTGCCCCTTCATTATCCAGACCTTGATGCACGATGAACGCGAGGGCGCGCGCAGGGGAGAGGCAAGCACTTACACGTCCTGCGGGACGCGATCGGTTCTCCGTCGAACGCGGGTAACCCTAGACTGTCCATAAATCCAGGTTCGTCGAGTGACAAAGATAATGACGCCATAGCTTCTGCGGCCACGCTTTCCGGTGAGTTAGCGTTTCTACGCGAGGGTCTTGGTCGTTTTTCGCTGCCTCCGGCACAGAAAAAGAATAATAAAATATTAAAGTCCGGGGCGGGACTTTTCTTTCGTCTTATTTTTTAGATTGTTATACGAGACGGTCGTCTTCTTTGATGCCGACGCACGTGTGTTTGTACGCCCGCGAACTGTTGCCTCGGGGTGGTAGGTTGTCGGTTAAACTCGCCCGTCGAGGGAGCTTTGAGCTTTGGGCGATGGAGGCCCGACCGGTTTTTATTGACAAGCGAAGGGTGAAGGTCCTCGAATTGACAGCAGCATCGAAATCGCTTATCCACATTTTTTTTAGAAACGGGCGCGCGCGTGTGCTTTTCTTCGTTATTTTTTTTTTTCATTTTTTAAGGTGCACATTTAAGAAAGTGGAGGTTTTGAAGTCGGTGAATAAATTTTAAATTTACGGGATCAAAGTTTAGGTCTAATTTTCTCTTTGAAATGACCCTGTTTTTCTGCTGAAGCAATGCATATTTTGGCTCCACTTTAGGATTGTCTTTTTTTGTGTGTGTGTGTGTGTGTGGTGACATTTATTTGAAACTTTCATTGCGGTCAGAATATTTCTTAACTCCAAACTTACCCGAATCAACTCGCCGGGCTCAATATCTGGTTAGATCACTTAAGTGATGTGGCGTTCCAGTCATGCGACCGCCAACTCTGTTGACTATTAAAAACATGTGTCGTTGTGCAAGATACTAGGTATTTCCATAGACTGTCGTAGCCCTCTTTAATTATGTCATTAATTTCGCGCGCAAATAAAAAAAAAACACTAAAAATAGAACGCGCAAAAAAAGTGTAGGTTATTATCAATGTTTTGTAATTAAAGCGGCGTTTTTCGTGCTCGTACTACCGTATAGATAAAATGTCCATTGTAAATCTGTCATTGTCTCTTTTCAGGTGCTGCCGACTTCTCGGCCGCCAGAATCTTAACCATCGTAAGCGGTGAGTGATTTTTTTTTTTTTTTCACTGCCATTGTGTTGTGGACCTTTGAGCGAGAAACAGTTCTGAACCCATATAAACTTACACTCGTTCAATTATCAGACCCCTTTCCAAAAGCCCGCGCCTTTGCCTGTCCGCCATTGCTCGATCACGCACTCTGATCACGTATTGGACACGAGATCTGCGTCATTGTTCGGCGAGCACTCGGATCCAATGACACGCTCCGAGCAATGGCAATCACCAATGTTGCTCGATGAACTTTTGAAAAGGTTCTGTTACGCGACATAAAGGGAGCGAGAGGGATATGCAGATGTCGATGTCGACATCTGCACAGAAAGTTTAAATATTCGGGATAAAATAATTTGAGCGGTAGTTTGTTTTGTGTTTTACGCGATGTAAAAATGACAACACATAAGCGTTTCATCATTTTGTTTGATCATTATTTTTTTGTAACAATGCACCCGATAACTATCGCAACCCTTCACCGCTGGTGGCGTCGTGGCTCGTTTTTTTTTTTTTTTTTTTTTTCAACTTCCGCGCGTCCGCATAATAGCGGATATCTCCAGTCGAACTTTCGTCAATCTTGACGTTCAAAAGTTCGAAAACGTCGCACCCGGTCGAATACGAACCTCGCTAGGTTCGCGCGACGCCCCTATAGATAGACCTAATATCAACCCTTGTTCGGAAATAACAACTTCATTCCTGTCTGCCGTGGGAAGTGTCGCATCCGTGCCAAAGCTCGCACTATAATTTGCGTGTCCAAAGAAAGCGTCAAAAAAAGAAGAAAAAAAAAGAAAGCACCTGCACTTCCGTCAGCAACTCTATAACTCTGTTTGATAACGAGGTTGGAACTAGTTTAGCTGGAAATCATTCAGGCCCTCAATTGGACTCTGATTTAGTGCGGAGTGGCCGCCGAATGCCCCGAAGCCCTCGCCTAATTGGCTTAACGCAACACTGCGTCAGTTCGCGAACGAAGCACTAATTGTTTTCGAAGCGTTCGCGACCATTTTCTGGGGTTTCGTTTAGAGCCGTCGATTCGATTACGTCAAACTGGAAGCGCCTGCTGCGCTCACTATACAGGCTCTGAAGTGTACATGCTCGTCTTTTACGGTCACCGACGAGTGAAGAAATGCAGTGCGTGGGCTCATTATGCTCGCACCTCTCGCATACTAATAGACCCTTTCCGAAATTCAGTGCCATCTGGTGGTTTGTAAAGCAGTCTAGGTTTTGCCATAACAATGGCGGAAATAAACTTGTATCGGCACCGTCACTTTCGGAAGTCAACGGCATGCGAGGAATTGTTCAGTGTGAGTTCTTTCTCAATCACTCTCAGTTCGATGGTGACCAAGAACCCGCATTCTGAACAAAGCTACAACGCACTCGGAAGCCTCGAGAAAATTCTAATACACCAAAGTGCTTCAAAGCCGATTGTGTACCGCCCACAGATTGACTGAATCTGAGTTATTAGAAATAAACGCTTACGTAGCTCTTGTGTTCGTCCCGTCGTCGCGTCGTACTGACCCGTCAGTATTGACCCGTCGTACTGACCCGTACGACGCGACCTACATCGCGTCGTACTGACCCCCTGAATGTACAGGCCTCGCAACATTCGCTTAGGAGCATCTTCAACGTCTTCTTTTATCAGTCACCAGAAGGCCGCCATTCGTATGGCACAGATGCCGTTCCACAGATGATGATAGTGATCAAAGTGGCCAGACTGAATTTCGGAAAGGGTCTATTACGGTGCCAATAGAACGCGCCTCCGACCGGCGTGTCTTTCCCGGGTCCAAGAAAGTAGTCCCTCGATTTCCGTCCGATGACTTCAAAGAAGTGTCGCCACTTCGGGACTATGTACTTACGATATATATGGGCTGGATAGGACGCTAAAATAGACCGGTTGGAGTCGGGTTCCGGGCCCCGTAATAGCTATGCGGAGCGAAAGTTCGTCTGCTTCTTTTTTTCTGGGGGCTGTGGTGACGTCAAAAAGGCGCCGAGCTCTGATTGGCTCTGATGGAAGGATAGTGGGTAGAGTCCTCAAGGCAGCTTGCTTCGAGGTCTACCCACTATCTTTCAATCAGAGCCAATCAGAGCTCGGCGCATTTCTGACGTCACCGCAAGTCCTGCGTAAGAAGCAGACGAGCTTGCGCTCCGCATATATAGCGTTGGCTGTGGTCAGTCTTGATGTGAAATGGAGCATGAACCTCTGGTCCATCTAATATGGCCGCCGACTTTCTTTCCGTACTGCAGCGCCATCCACTGATATAGTTCTAGCCTTCTTCTTGCTACGAACGACTCGATGGACGTCGTTTTTCTTTATTCTCACGTTGACTATCGAACGGTTCGCTTTGTACGAGTTCGAGCGTTCCCAGGTCACGATTTACGAGACACCGTTGGAATCGTTCCCACGCGCAAAGCGATCGACGTGTGCGACCGGGTGCGGAAGGTATCCCGAGCGAAAAGCGATAGGGAAATTGCGGGACAGCACTTCGCTTCGATTATGTGCGTTTGTCTGTGTGTTTGTAGTGTGTGTGCGTGTACGTGCGTGTGTGTGCGTGCTCGTGTGCGCGTATATATGTGTGTTTGAGTGTATGCGCGCGTCTGTCTGTGTGCGCGTATGTTTGTAGTGCGTGCATCTGCTTTTGTTTGTTTGTTTGTTTGTATGTGTTGCTCATTTTGTGCCGCCTCACCAGGGCTCGCCGTTGCCTCGTATTGATTCGTTTGAGTCGCATTAGGTCGTACTTGTTTTACCGCCTCAATAAACAAACAAGTAGAAACCCCTCTCGTTTGTTGCTACTAAGAGAACAACTTGTGTTCGATTAACGGGCAAAGTGTTATGTGGTGCGCATTTCCGGAATAGTGGATACAAAAAAGGGAAAAAGAAAAGCGAGACAAACTAGATTATCCCGTTTCATCTACTGCAACGGGACGAGACATGCATTCAAGTGAGTCAAACGTATTTAAACCCGGTTAAACACTGTGTGTGTGTGTGTGTGTGTGTGTGTGTGTGTGTGTGTGTGTGTGTGTGTGTGTGTGTGTGTGTGTGTGTGTGTGTGTGTGTGTGTGTGTGTGTGTGTTGTGTGTGTGTGTGTGTGCCTGTTTGTCTGTTTTTTGTGAGGTGTTGGGGGAATGCGATACGCTTGCTCATTTTGAGTTATTTATTTTAGCTATGATTTTGACTTGTTGCACGCAAGAACAAATTGTTTGTTGACTTTTTTTTCGTTAGGTTTGCATTCTGTGACAGCCATTTTAGGACGCCGAGATTATGATGGTGTAATAATGGTTAAATATATTCATACGGTATCGAACTCATCGCTCCTCCGACGTTTCCAGAACTACGGAACAAATACCTATATCTTTCTTCGTATGAATGTGACCCCAATCTTAAAACATGTATAAGCTCGAACAATTAGGCCGCGAGAAAGGTATCATAAAAAT
The DNA here is from genome assembly GCA_013358835.2 of Ixodes persulcatus. Taxonomy (NCBI): domain Eukaryota; kingdom Metazoa; phylum Arthropoda; class Arachnida; order Ixodida; family Ixodidae; genus Ixodes; species Ixodes persulcatus. The sequence continues at coordinate 220,440 of JABSTQ010007101.1, read as the reverse complement.
AGTATAATTGATATAAGAAATGGTTAAGCAACCTTTACCTTTGAAGGAAGGCTAATATCATTGCTAGCTCTCCTTGAAACGGTAATAGCATACACGATTTGAACAACAAATCAAAATAATCGCATTTCTTCCGGAATATGAGGCCACATAAAGAAAACCGATTAATTTAATCTGAGCGTTCTTACTATTTCGTTGATGGTTGCACGGAGCCACAATTGTGTCTAATCCCAAAACTTCGAAAAGATAAATGTTAAACAAGATCTTGGGAACAGTCAAAGCACGCTAAAAATAACCTTTCAACACAAACGGCATTGTACACATTTTCATGTTGAAAGGTTCTTCATGAAGCCCCGGATTAGCGAAATCTTTATAAACAAAATCGAGTACATACAAAAAGAAAGAATAAATAAAAATAGTAGTATCGACCGCGATGGCGCGAGTTCACACAGCCCATTCAGATAATCGATATATTGTGTTCCTTTTGGGAAGAGTTGATTGTTTGCGTTTCGTCATGTTGATTGTTTGTGTAGTAAACTTTTGCTTTTTGCCTTCCCGAATACATATCGATCGCGAAACTCGTTAGCGTCGCGACGGTCCGCTCCGTGTCTGAATTAATTACTTCCCCGCGCGTTCCAATCATTAACGTATTTGCTTCGCCATTTGGGACTCTTATTAGCGTTCTCATTAAAACGCGCATTATAACGTACCCAAAAATAGTTGGGACAGGAACGAAACAAACAAACAAACAAACAAACAAACAAGCAAACAAAGGCCACCAACAGCAAAGAAGAATGCAGAGGAAAAAAAACTGTTTTGACCGAACAAGGCGCTACCGCGGAATTTGAAGCGAACTGCAACATTAATCAAGCTAATACGGACAAATGACAGCACAGCTCGCATCTCGGACGGGCTCTTTCCAAACCGGAATCAATGAACTTTTACTTAGCGATGGGGGGTTCAGGAAACAGACTGTTTTCGCGATGCGTTTTGTCAGGTGCAAGCTTTTGGGTGAGCTTCCCATGCACGCGGCCGCCTCGGCCTCACAAATTGCGGTCTAGGAAAGTGATCCTGAAGTACGGAGGGTGCTCTTAGCTAAATTAACTGTTTGGAGTTGTTACCTGCTCCCTGGTCCCTTAATTTATTTTCGTCCTTTTTTAATATTATTTTTTTTCTCTAACGTTGTTACGGTCTTCGGGGATTATTAAAACGTATCGCTTGCTTTCGGAACTAATTTTTCTCTGGATGTGTGTTTTTTTTTTCTTCTAAAACGACGGTAACAGTGATAAATGATCTCATTCTCAGTTGTTGTTTTCGGTCCTGACTATTTTGTCAGAGCTTGAGGCGAAAACTCTGGTCCCCTGGCTTCATCATGGGTCCTGGCGACTTTTAAATTTCAAAAAGTAAAAAAAAAAGACATATACACACACAAAAAAAAATGGAGAGAAGCAGTGAGAAACAAAAATATGAGGATATATATTCCTCTAAAATATATTCTCAATAGTAGTTCATAGTTACAGATGTACCTCAATAAACGCAGAGCGGGACGAATTCTGGGCATATAATAATCACTCAGGAGCGAATAACATTGCGACATTAACTGAAACAAAGGGAAAATAAAACTAAAATGAAAAACACTTATGACGCTTCACGAAGGAAGAAGTGTGAACAACAAAAACCACCCATAGTGTTCCCTAAGCTGTTCTTCTGTGACAATAAAGTATAAATTCGTTCATAGTCACCGACGTCCCAAGAAACGGAGGGCGTGCCGAACCCCGTGCATCTCATTACCATTCCGCAGCCAATCAGATTGCGGTATTAGCCGTTAAGAAGGCCGAAGGACCAATCCTGAAGCAAGAAGCGTTTTCACAATAAAGCCACGCCCCTACGTTTATTTTGTAAGTGACACTATACGCGGAGTGCAAGTTCGTCTGCTTGTTGCCGCGGGGGTTGCGGTGACGTCAGAATGCCGAGCTCTGATTGGCTCTGATTTGAAGGATAGTGGGCATAGACCTCAAGGCACGACGCCGATGGAACGGTGGCGTTCCTCCGTTCCTCCCAAAAGTAACGCGTCCCAGGAACGTCGTTCTTGGGAACGCCGTTTCGTACAACCCTAGCCTCCTCTATTAACCCCGAGAAGTTCGCGTGGCGCCCCCTTACGGCGAACCGGGGTGACGTCACGGCAAGGACAGAATTTTCCCCCGACTCGCCCCGCTCGTCTGTGGAGGCTGTGACGACGTTAGCTGTCGGCGCGCTCGTTTCTATTTAATTTTTCGTGCCTGTTTTTCGGAGGAAGTGTAAAGTTTTATATGTGGCTTTATCGACGTATGGCCTGTAGCTGCAGGCGAAACTTCAACCAACATTTCAGGCATGGTTGACAGGGCATGGCAACGCATGAATCGTAGCTGGTATATGAAAATAAAGAAATGTGGCCACATTTGCAGGAGCATCACTATAGATTTACATCTCACGCAATAAATGCTGCTGATGGTCTTAATGAATTGGCAGGTTATGTATACTATTCTGTGTTTGTTTTTTGTATCTCCCCTTTAAAACAAGATTGATCGCCGAAGCAGAAAAGCTGCATGCTGCTCGAGCAACATGTTAAATACAGTCTGGACCATAGAGAGAGAATCACAAATGAGACAGCCCAAGTACAGGGGCAAAGTAAAGAAAGAAGGAAAATTTATTTATATACATTGCTCGCATTTGACCTTTGCTGGATTCGGATAGTATTTCAATTGACTAGACTGATGGTATATGTGGACTTGTTTATATAATTCCTTAAGTAATGTGCAACGAAGGTGTCTAGCTCGTTATTAGTCCCTTAAGCTCTAAAATTGAGAGTTTAGCTAAATCAAATTGTCCTGAAGCTAAAATATCAGAAGCTTTTCTCACGCAGACTGTCACCCTTCACAGGTTCCACATTTTCTGCTACTAGTGCTGCATCTACCACTGGACAGTCGTTCGAATGCTTGCAGTTCCTCCTGTTTTCTCTGTTGTCAAAAAGTCCAGCTGTAGGGAGTTTGGAGGCTGAGGAAGCTTTTGGGGATCTGCAGCAGTGTCGCTTTTAATTGGAAATGACAATTCAATCTAGACGGTGTATTTTCAGAATACCCAAAGCTGGCATAAAGAAAGAATGTCAGGAAAAAGTATAAACATTCCAAATTACGGTACTATTGCTGTGCATATTTTGGACGGTTCAATACATATCATACAGACAACTGGGGGGCATTCGGCCGTTTTTCCTGCTATCATACAAACTAATTTCCAGTAATTATGCATCTCCTCAAAACTATGCCTGCATACGTGCATGAACTATATAATTAATTCGCGAAGAAGCTACATTTATGTAAAACAACCCTGTTCCACGAGCACTTCAAAGGCCTTCAGACCCAGGGTCTTTAAAACATCTGCGAACCAGCGCATGCAGAGTGGCACGCGCAGAGTCGGGGTCGCGAGCTAATTTGCCGACCGCAAAAGGCCTTTGATATAAATGCAGTTTCAAATACCTGCAAAGCGGGATGTAATATTCTCCTAAATTATGAACATGCAAGGGACAGAACTCCAGCGTCTGAAACACTTACGCAGCCGCTTCGCCGACCCCTAGCAAGATTACGTTGTGTCGTGTGGACGGACGGGGAGGTTCATCGGCGGAATTGCCTCCGCCGATAGCTTTCGGAATTTGTAACCCAATTATAAAGGTGAAAGTGTCAAGCAGGCTTATAAAATGTATGGAAGCATGGCAATATCGGCCTAACCCAGCGTCTTGTACACCGGGTAAACGAGGTCCCGCTCCTCGAAGAGCTTGCGGCACACAACGCCAAACCAGGAAACCGGTGCAGGGAAGCAAGCCGGATGCGAGTTTGCGGAGCGGAGTCCTTCCCCTGACGTCACGGTTCACCTCACCCAATCAGGGCGCGGCGACCGCAGCGACGCTTGTGTTCGCTCTCGGGGCTAATTCTCACAAAGCCCGGCAGTTCGACGACGGAGCCATAGAGTGCCCGGTCGCAGATTTGGAGCATCAGGATTTGGTAGCACAGAGCATCAGAGAGCCATTTCTCGGGGAACTTGGACGTCGGCGCACAGCTTTTGCAGCGGCGAGAACCCGAAACACACTTGTTCGCTCGGGAGAACTGTGTTTCGGCGTTTCGCCGCAGCGGGGCGCGTCACGTGGCTCTCCTCTCATCCGTTGTCTGCGGCTCTATCTTTTCCATTTCGGCGGCCGCTTCACGTGGCGATCTGCAGGCTTTGTCATTATATAGCGGGATATGGTACAACACTCCTTGTTTGTTTGTTTTTTTGGGGCAGTTTTTGTTTCGTGATTTTACAACGAAAATAAATGCATTATATATGCCGAGGAATAAATTACGTCAACTTCTTTTTACAGCACGCGCGCACGTGTGTATGTATGTGTGTGTGTGCGTGGGTGTGTCTGTTTTCACGTGTTTTTATTTTTTGTTTTGTTTTTGAGCCTTGGGCGCAAAAGAGAGAAATATCGGGCGAGGCTAAGCAAACATTTAACTTTCAGAACTCGACGGTCGGCGCCTTCTCAGAATGTCTAAGGAACGGCAAACATTGCACGACGAACGACGACGACAACGACGTTAGCATCCAAATAAAGGAGGCTGAGGCGGTTTCTTGTTCTTCCTTTCCAAACAGCGTAGAAAGTTTCTTTTGTTTTTTTCTTCTCCAAACTGCGCGCAGCGAACAGTTAAAAGGAAGTCGGAGATGCGAAGTAAATGAAGTATACACCGACAACTGCAGCAAAGCAGAGCCGCAGGAATGAACAAAAATGAGAGTCTTGGCGCGCTGCTCCTATACAGGGTAGGAGCGAGAAGTAAGCATACGGCAGGAACCCTAGATAAACACCGAGAGCTTCGATTTGCCGCTGCCGTGTTTGGATGGGAGCTTGCGTTGCGTTATTTTGCGTTATTTAAATCCCAAACTTGGAGCCCTTAATTGTTAAAAAAAGATCGAAACTATTTGAGTGTTTGTTTTGCAACTTTGATTATTGGTATAGGTTTGTCCGGCGCGACGTCTTGTGACAGGTTGGAACTAGAGTCAGTCAGTAAGTCACGCTTGAGTGTTGCGACACATCTATGGATGGATGAATGCTAACGGCTACAACCTTTATAACGGGCGGTAGCTTGCGACACCTAGCCTAGAAACGTAAAAGAACCAAAACTCTGATTTCTTTGCTAACCCTTCTAAGCTATCGTGGCGGTTAAAGTCCTTGTTGCCGCGGTCATCTGGAGCATTATCTGAAATTTCAGGAAAGAGATTTTCGTCCTCCGAAAATGTTAAAAGGGTCCGCCCGCAACAGAGAGAAACGATATCGGGCCGACAGAATACCGTTGCAAAGATAATTCTCCTTTTCATGATAACTATTCGAATGACACTATCTGTTTCCGGTAAAACAAAGTAGCCGTGGATGAACGATAAATAGACCTTTTTCAAAAGTCTGCCAGGCAACACTGGCGGCCACCATAGTTTCGGCACCGCTTCATGCGAGGGGCGCGTGATCGGACCCGAGTTCACGTCGAGCTCCGACGCAACGCTCGTGACGAATAGATTTGCAGCCGAGTATACGCGTTGAACGCATGCACAGCAGTCGTATCCAGTGCATGCTCAGAATGCGTCCCCATAAATATGGCGACCTCGGATCAGTTACTGTGGAGGGCGCGCACTTTTAAAAAGGGTCTAGTGCAACCTGGTATAAACATTATTTTGAAGAAAAAAAAAATGGAAAAAAAATAGTATCAAGCGCTTTTTTTTCAACGTTTTTGTGCATTATAATTTATATGTAACAACTTAAGAAATGGAGGGTTTATCGCTGGTATTAGTGAACTGTGAATCAACATTAGGATACATTAGAATTTCAACACCTTCCACATTCATCTCGCACAGCATACATATCCTCGCGCAAACGTACGCACTCAAGGGCAACACGCACAGGCCCCCCACAGTCAAGAAAGCCCTACTAAACCCTGTATCCACTTCGCACGCACACAGCCACGTATGTAATCCAGCGCGCTTCTTCTAACATACGGTGGTTAAAAAAATAAGATAACGATTCAAAAGGAGAAAGTTCCACGAAGATAACGACCTTTGATAGAGATTCGCCAAGTATATATCTTGTTTGTTTTGACCAATACGCCTCACGACACCCGATATGTAATGGTTCCTCTATGACATACATATAGACATATTGCATATGAATGATATAAGAGAACATCAACAGAAGTGCCGACAATTCTTTCAGCGCCCTTTTTCGAATCGAACACGTAAGAGCCCCTAATGAAGTAGCTAAACAGAACACGTTGGAATTACGCTCAAGCTTTCAGAAATGCATTCCATACTTTGCCGAATAGAATTAGCATCATCATCGCTGAACTCAGAGCTTTCTTTTTTTTCATTGTCTTTATTATGCTTGGGGCACCGGAAGTTCGTCTTCTCGTGGGCTATATTATTCAACTCGGGGAATGATCTTGACTTCCCTACCGGGTCTCCTAATGGACAAGGCGTACGGCATATTGAGTCTTGTCGTAATAACTGATGCGGGCTTCATTTTCCGTTGCGAATATGCAAGTAAGCGGGAGAGGTTTGTTACTAAGTCCTTATGGACGTACAATGTTTCCATAATTGATCGAGCGGAGTTCTCCTGACAACAAACAAGCTTTTTATTCCTAGAATTCTGCAGCCTTGCTTAGAGGTTCGATTTGATTACATCAGAAGCGTCCCTTGGTTGTTTGATTCGACGTACGTGTACGGTATCAACATTCTGAACAAAACAAAAACAAAAAAACAAAGCATACACTTGTGAACAATCTCGAGTCAAGTAGTTGAAATACGCGCTGACGATTGATGCATGCGGAACCACATCTACTCGGTGTTGTCTTCTTGATCTTCGTTTTTCGCATATGCTTGTACCTTTTCCTGAAGATTCTAGCGACCGGTCATAAAAAAATATCGTGTTTTCTTTTCGGTTATTATTTTGTTAGATAGTTAGATAGATGGTCTTTATTTGACCCTGGAGGGTCGCAGCATCACAGAAAGGCCATTGGCCCGACCCTGAGGCCTGTGGTGCCGCAGTTGAATTTGCCATCTTTATGCTGCTAATATTGCTCCGGTTTCTCTATGATGATTATATCTTTTTTTTTTTTAAGTAACACGTAAAGTAATCTGTTACGAATATTGTAACGAAATTACATTAGAAATTACTGCAGCACAAAAGGTAACGTGGCAATAACAAAATTACTTTAAAAAAAAAAAAAAAAAACGGATTACAAGTCATCCGCTACTTGCACCGGATTACTTCCCGAGTCTGAAATTTACAACTCTATAGTAACTCGCAGCTCAAGAAACGATAGACGTGGTTCGTAATCTTCACGCTTCTGGCTTTGTGATTTGTTCATCGGTGTTCTTATCGGCTAACGTCGTTATCTCATTGGCTGTGGATCTGATGTAAGGGAGGGAGGGGCTCGTCACGCCGTGCACTTTTTTAAGCTGTCAGTTACTATTACTACATATGTAGAGGTCCAGAGAAAGCAACCTCCGCTCTTCGGAAGTTAAAGTTTTTAAGCTTAGTGTAGCAAACAATAGGACCGCTTGGAAACAAGGCTAATGCCGGTTTTATTGAAATTTCGACGATTTTACGAAGAACCTTTCTGAAAGTCTGCATTCGCCAGTTTCGGGGCGTTGTAGCGCTCCGAGGGATCGAAAGGACGCAAACACGTTGCTTTTGAAAATTTTATTTGACACTCTTATACCGCCCGCAAAACACGTATGCAATGCCCGACGAAGCAGAACCACGAGGTTTTCACCTTTTACGGTCTGCTCACCAGGTTCCAAAGCTTACATCTTATATTGAACGACCTATACTTCTTCTTGGAGTCGACGTGGATGGAACATAGTCGCGGGATTCGTCTGCTTTCTTCGAGGCCAGCAGACGAACGCGCGTTCGTATATTGGAGGAGCTGTATCCTCCGGAACAACACACGACAAGTTCATGAGCTCGAGAGCGAAACGCTGCTGAGAAAGAGTCTGCGTGTGTCGCCCTCCGCTTCGGTGGTCTCGGCGGCCACGGATGAAAAGCTCCGACAGCGAGCGTCTCGGAGAGCGAGGAATCTCGATACGATCGAGGATCGGGGAGCAGATGTTGTTTCCCTTTGTAAGAGGCCGTGCCACACGGGGCTTATGTTGTCGTCTCTTTTTCTTTCTTTTGATGAGATGATAGATATTTGCGCGACTTATCGTCGTAAACGAGAAGCTGCAAACATATGCTTCTAGTATGTGTGCGGGAGGTCAGGGACCAAAGAAGGGAAGCTTCTGTCGAGAGGGGCCATTCGTTATGCGTTCCGCGGCTTAAGAGATTCGCCTTTCGTATTTTGTTAGGCTCTCTTAGTTTGGAATTGCTGTGTTAAGATTGATTTTGAATATTCACAATCTTAAAAACCCAGCTTTACTTTTGTGATCATAAATTAAAATTTATTAGTTTTTTTTTAAATTTATCCCCCTAATATCAGAAGTGTTTCCGTCCGTCCGCCTTTGCATTTCTCCGCTAAATATAGCGGGAAAATTTGACGTCACGTGACACCACGACTTGTCACCGTGACGTCACGCCGCGTCACCATACCGTCTGCACTTAGGCAATGTGACGTCATCGCGTGACCATACCGCGTCGCCATACCGTGTGCCCTTGGGCCATGTGACGTCATCGTATCAGATGACACCACGACCTCACACCGTGACGTCAATCTCCCCGCTAAATCTAGCGCGGGAATTAATGAATGATCATGTTCCTCATTCCCCGAAACGATCGTTTAACGCCTCCTAAACAATACGTAAAGGATCGTTCCTCAAATACTGCCAGCCACGAGTTATAGGACTTTGAAGACAAAGGTCACTGTTAGTATCTTTACCTGTTGTTTGTTTCATGTCAAAACTCTTGTTTACCAAGTTGACGGTTTCATTGACACCACAGTTCGAGCAGAAAGGTTAACGCGACGACACGAGACGGGTTCGCCATAGAAATATATTTTTACAGGGACCTTTTTTTTATTACAGTGTTTTCGCTTAAAGGCCGACGACCAGACTCAAGATTTCTGCAAGGCAGAAAATCCTCCTCACCATACGGAAGAAGAAAACAGGCAACGGTGGACATGGTAGAAGGGGGGATAAGAGGAAGCGAAGGAAAAGTGGAAAGCGCGAGCTGGTCGTCGTTTTTTAAAGTGGAACATTGCATGTTCCGCATGCTTGAAGTGTAAGATTCACGTGTAACATTGCATGGCAATGTTCCACATGAATATTTTTTTCATGTATTTCTCCACCTCCCTCACGTAATGCCCCCCCCCCCCCCCCCCCCCGGGGCCCTTAAAGGATAATAGACGAATGAATGGATGGATGACTGAATGAATATTATTCAGTTTTCCCAACCACGCGAACTTATACAAGTCATTTCCTAACCTAACCTAATCCACACGACCACTCTGCCGTATACCCCACGAACATCCAACTACCGCAGAGACGCCGTGCTGGTAATGAAGGAAGACGCTCTCAGATTCGAAGAACTAAGCCCATACATAAATCCCAAGCGGCGAGCTCGACTGAAGACGCATGTACGGTTCCAGGAGAATTCCCTATACATTGTCTCATCCTACGATGGACTAAGGGCCAAAGCCATGGGCCGCCAGGTCCAATCACGTTCCACGCTACACTATGACATGCCTAGAATTGATTAGGGGTGGACGAATAATGCTCGGAACCCAAACACGCTGCATCATTTCTATAGCTTCGACGCTGCAAACAGCCTCTTTTTTGCGATGTAAAATTGTTGAGTCACTCGGTGCTATTTCAGTTCGAACCACTGTCCGCCTATCCCCATCAGTGATCCGAGACGCGGGCACTGATACGCGCATCAAAGCGCAATACGCGATTTCTAATTGGCTCGTGATATGATCTGGCGGTCCGTAGGTTTTGTCTTTAGTCCATCGTAGGGTGAGACGAAGTATAGACGCCGGTGCCGCGCAGTGGGCGGCAGAGCGGGTGCGTGCTCGCACCGTAATCTCCCCGGAATCATCGACCTCCCCCGACAGATAAGTCCCTCCCCCTCAGTGCGACTTAATTCCGGGATTACTAATTCAACGCTCTTTTCGGCAATACGACCATTTACTCCCGGAGAAGGTCCTCCGTCACGCGAGACTTCTTGCACCGGTTATTTTATTTTTTCTTCCGTGGAATGTTTTTATTCTGGTTCCGCCGGATTATCTCGAGTGATACGGTCGATTTACCACTCTGCCGTGGACGTCCGCGCGTGGTCTTCTCTGTAGGGCTGTGCTGGGGCGAGTCCACCTCGATCCGAATAGCTCCCCTAACCTTCTGGGCTCTTGAGACCGGGGAGGGAGAGGAAGCGGATGAACCGTGGTCATCTGCGTCTAATACACCCGAGTGATGCGGTCCATTTACTGCTCTGCAGTGGACGTTCACCCGTTGTCTTTTCTGCGATGGGGCAGTGCTGGGACGAGTTGGACGAGTTCACCTCGGTTCCGAGGTGCCTTCTCCGCTTTTGGATTTTTGAGGCTTAGGCGGGACAGGAAGCAAATAGGGAGTTTTAGCGAGTCTTTTCTATACGAACGGTTTGTCCTCGAACGGATCACCAACGCCGCGTCGCATGCCAGCGCGAGTCGTTGGGGCTTCGGGAATCGGTATGCTCTTTTCGTTCGTTTTTCCCACTCCTGCCACTGAAGTCGTCTCCGCAAAGCAGCCAACCCCGTTCACAACTCTAAAAATAATAATAATAAAAAAAAAAGATGGCGGTCGGTTTAACGATTGACTCCGCCGGCCCAGGAGAGCGTTAGGCTTAAAGCAGCGGGAAGCGATTTGCTATCCTGTTACCTCTTTGCTTCATTCGAGAATTTGATTTAAATCATTTCGAGAACTACTCACAATGGTAAGCGATCGTGATTGCTGCAAACTACACATGTTAGTAAAGTTTTGTGATCTGCAGGTAGCTGCCAACCGCGAGCGGACGAAATGCTTTGGTTCGACGGCACACAACGTGAACGATCGTCCAAGTTCAAGATGACTTACACACATCACCTATCTCTGCGGTCGTTCAGGCACTTTTACTCTATCTATCTTTGCTGGTCTTGAAATTTCGACCGGTAAATGTTACGTCGGCCTTCTTGTTTACATCAGCCGTACGCCGGAAACACGAGCCACGAATTTGCACGCTGGAGAATGTTTCACGAGGTTGTTAAAAGATGGCGCTGCCGGTCAAACGCAATCATCATCACCGTTTACACGTCTGAGCCAGTTTTGCGATTTGCTAAAACACGGTAAATTTCACGTACGGCTTCACGGAACGGAGCAGCTGCACCGTTCATGATTTTGGAACCGTGTGCTCCAGATACGACTCGCAAAAACTCCCTCATGAACTGTTGACGTCTTCGTCCAAGATATCCCATTTAGCCTGCATTCTAGTTCGCAATGATGTGAACTTGAATGAATGGGGCAGACTAAAGAAGATAATATAAGCCGCGTCTCAGACTTAGCTACTGTGTTCATATCGTTAACCTGCTTATATATCCACCAAACTATTTTATTGAAGGTACATAAAATAATTGTATTCTTCACTTTCCCACTACTCTGCTTGAGAAAAAAAAAAAAAGACATGACTTTCTTGAACACGTTTCTGTTAGAAATATTGACGAGTCGCCACTGTTTAATTTTGCGTTCGTTAAAAGAGACGGCCCCGTTGAATTTTCTCTATCTCCAAAACCGCCAATGGAACAAGGTAAGTTCGTTATTTGGTCGTTATAATAAATGCTCGGAAAGTATTTGTAGAACATCTTATTTGGTTCCTAAAACCTCAAAAGCTTTTAAACGAATGAACTTTGTGTTTCCACTCCAGAGAGACTCCTTAATCATTGCGGTAGAATTGTCTTCCGGTATCTTAGAAGCGTACACCACAAAATAGAGTTAGTAGCACCCTTTAATTCCGTACGGCGAGTCAAAATTAGAGAACACTAACAAAATGCGCGATGCAGACGAGGACCCCTCCACCCTTTGCGGGGAGTTTATTTCTTGGACCCCAGTGATTTCTTCTTCGAGCGCTCGACCAGGAAGTAGGAACTCTTTCAAAAGTGCGGTGACGCTGTGGTTGTTGGTCCACGGCGGAGCTATATAATTAGACGGTCGATTCCGACCATGGCATAAGGAAACTCGCTTCGACGTGAACCTGACCTAGGCACTTAACCCCGAGGTTATATCTGCTTAGGCGCCCGTTCGGGGCTGAAGCCGGGAACACACGGATCACAGTTTATGTTTTCGAAAGCCGCTCTGTACTCAAAGATGGCGTCGTACAAGTAACGAAAGGTCGACACTAGGGCGGATTATGTTCACCTTAAGATATGCGCTCGCCACGATACTCTATGATGGTAATTTCATTGTGTGTTTGTTTAGGCAGGGGGAAGTTAGTGGTCAGCCCTAATGGGCGTATGATGTTTCCGCTGTAGATGACAAATTTAACCGATGCAGTTCCGTCGCTGGCCTGGGGTCTTTAACGTGCGCCAGACAGTGGTGATACTTGACCGCAGCGCCAATATGCGAGGCTCATCCACACCGGAACGGGCAGGGGTTTACGGGGTATTGAACCCACAATTCCTCGGTTTCTCCGATGGTTAGGTGCAGCATTTGCTGGGCAGGCTTCGGTTTGGAGCACGTGTAAGGGAAGCTAACTTCTTGTATGCGTTACTTCTCGTTCCCATGTGATTTCGTCAGTATTAAAATAGGCAAACAGTCAATTAACGAAACACAATATATTTCGGAGGACATACATGAACACACAATCGTCAGAAGTCAAAAGCGTCAATTCTGTCGGCATTTATTTATTTATTTATTAATGAAAGTAACATGACGTTTAAAGGTTCCACAATAGCTTTGTTTCTTCAAAACTCAGCAATTTTATTTATTTATATATCTATTGTTTCTTGAAGGCCTTTTACAGGGCATTACACTACTAACACTAATTCAGCGTTATTTTCATAACCAACTTTACCAATGACTAAGCACTTGGGACGCAAACATCTTTGAGAGAGATCGGTATGTTTAAACAAAACGATATAGGAATTAAAAAAAAAAAAAGCTCCAACCGAACTGCTCTTCCGTGTGATTCAGTAACTGCCCTGAACAAGGAACCAAGCAGATTTCGAAACGTTGCATCACTTTTTTAGGGTTTTCGTTGTGGCCGAAGTTGACGGAGCGCACCGATTGGCCTATCGCGACGATGACTTCGCGCTCTTTTCTCCGACGTCCAATCGGCGCGCTCCGCGAACTTTGAGCTCCAACTTTGTCTTTTACGAGTTTAGGGCCCCAAGTGTAAAGTATAAATACCAGACCCGACGTCATTTCACTGCTCCTTTAGATTATATTTAAAAAAAAAAATGTCGCTAACACTGGGCAATTATCGCTCAACCATACTCTCACATACCTTAACCACGTTGTTTATATTTCGAGCGTTACGTTTCAGCGCTGGCGACTCGCGGTCGACGCGCAACACTTCGAGCAAATGTTTTTGTTTTCACCTCGAAGCTTAGGAAAAGGCGTTACCACGATGCTCTTTTTCGACTCCCTTTCCTCGCACGAAGCAAATATCGGACAATACGCTCTCGGGTGTCAGTAATACCCGGAATTCGTTGTTGGTATTACGGGCCTGACCTCTTAGTGCCGCTGAATCACGCTCGGAGCAGAAGTCCACGACCTCCCCGACCCTCTCTCCGCTAATCCCTTCCGCTTATGTAGCCTGCCTTCGAGGGTGCTTCCTCGGAGTGACAAGCGTGCACCGGCGTCCCGGGGATCAGGGATTTGATAGGTCGAGCCCGCCGCGGTAGTCCCTCACGTCATAAACCTAATCTTGGCTCTAGGGAACGCACACAAGAGCTTTCGGAGGGGGGGGGGGGGGCAGTATGTATACATACAAAAAGCCTGTAGCGGCAGTGAAAGCGCGGCCCGACTCTTTGTCAAGGGATGGAACACAATGACCTCTTGCTCGTGCTTCTTTATTAGGCGAGTGCTTTTATGTTTTGCTGGCGAGCGCCACAAGACCTGTTCTATTATGATACGCTTGTGTGTGCCCTCCAAGCGATCTCGAGGTGGTTGTTTAGCTCTTTATAGCTGGAAGCAAGAGTGTTCGCGAGGTGGCCTTTGCCACATTATCGTATGTTTATGACACAATTAAGGTTTATTTTTCATCACTCTACATACAATGGCGGTCAATGGAAGGTAAGAAGAAGAAAAAATAAAGCAGTGGGGTTACGGCCTTAATAACACGGTTCACAGAATAGAACAAAGCCTAAAACGCCATCAACACAAGGCACACGAATCGAAGTTAAGTAAATTTCAACAGAAAGCCAACAATCATAAAAAAACGCACACAAAAAAACACAAAAAAGCAAGCTACGCACGGGAGTTATGTGAACATTATAGGTATATGATCTGACAGTTGCAACTTTTTCCCAGTAGATTTATACCTGCGGTGGAGGCACTCAATGATTTCAATATACACCACTCAGAGTGGTATATATTGAGTGAATCACTTTAGTTGCTTCTTGCTTCGAGAGCAACCACAAATAGTAAGGCTTGGGATTGATAGATTAACCTTCCGATTAATAAATTAATGCTTTAATCGCGATCAATTTAGTTAACTAGTTAATCGGTTGAATTGTGACGAACCAGAAGAAAATAGGAAATAAAAATATTACCGTATTTACTCGAGTAATAGCCACACTGTTTATGAAGAAAACCTGAGGGTTCGCTTTTCCGCGGAGCACGCAGATGGCCAATCACCGCGATCGACAGCATGATTCCAGCCCTTTACAGGACAGAGATAACGCCTTCGTGCGAAGATACCATCTCTGAAGATTGCATTTGTATGGAAAATCATGTTCTCGATCTGGTTATTCGCTATGTTATTTATGCGCAACGCAATGATTGGCTGTATATGTGTTATGTGGGAAAGTATACGCAAGGGCCTTGTTCATAAATAGTGCGGCTATTACTCGAGTAAATACGGTATACGCTTTCCTCATATGACAAACTTGGATTCAAAAAAAAAAAAAAAAACACAGATCTTAATTGAGTTTTGGTGCAGTCAAGTGATTTTGGTCATAGATTCTATGTATCAAAAGTCACCCAGTTGGTTACCAGCGACGTCCTCGTTCCTCTCAAAATCGACGGGCGAACCGCGTGTCGCGTCGTTCACAGGCGGCGGTCCGTCAGAAACGCCTGGCGGCTTAGCTGGGCAATCGACTGGGTATTCACGGGGCCAATTTTGGACATTCCGCCGACTGAGTTTCCCTTCACACTACCGAGAACCCAAAGAGGGAGGACGACGTCTACATGGTTAGCGGGGAGTCTGTAGTCGCGGGGCTCGGCGTGGCCTTTCCTCGGCTGTTTAGCCGAGGAAAGGCCACGCCAAGCGAGTGTCTGTTTAGCGCAGCAGTGACTATTGTGAACAAGCAAATGAGCTGGCTCCTGCCGGAGGATATCAACAAACTTCTCTGCATCCACAAGTGGAAACATAGGCTGTAAGTCTCTTTGGACTGTTCTCAAAAACATATAAAATTTTATATTGAAACTATATACACCGCGTCTTTAACACATAGCAGAAAAAAAACAGCAAAAGCAAGAAGTGCAAATTTGTCCTCGTTAATATATTATTTATGGAAATCATCGAAACCGATGAATTGATTGATTAATCGATTAAAGGGTTCCGATTAATCGGGTTAACATTTTTAATCGACGCCCAGCCTTTAAGATAACACGTGTGTGGAGTCTGAGGTCGATGTATCTTCGTGTAATATGAAGCAACCACCCGGGTTGTCATCTCTTGTTATTGGTGGAATTCCTAACACCGATCAGAAAAAGGCAGAGTCCCAGAAAGGAATGCATGAAGTCACCTTGGAAATAGGATATTAAACTGCGGACAAGACTTGTGTCATCATTTTTATTACGACCACTACGGTTGTATACCAGCCGCGAAACGACCGCAGATCTAAACCACACGCATTACATATCAACCTAGAAAAAACCAGCATCGTTAAGTCGGCCTTTAGACATAAAAGCAGAGAGATAGGGGACATCCTACGCAAACACATAGAACCGGGGTCATCTTCCCCACCGCCAAGTGACTCTCCACTTCCGAAAACGGGCTGAGCAAACGGCACAAAATGTCCCATGGCGGGAAACGTTCGCTCTAACCGTTCGCGAAGGCGCTGACCCCGCCCGCACGGGGGCGCTCCAATGCCCGACTTCCGCCAACTCAAACTTCCGGTGTGCGGTCTCCGGTGCCGTCGCCACGCGATAAGGGAGATCGACCAAGGACTGGCGCGCTGCGAAATTCCTCGAGGAGACGTCGTAGCGCGGAAACTGCAATAGACAGCTCGGGGGGCTTCATGCATGGCAGCCGATAGTGCGGGTGCGTATGCAACCAAAGGGCTAAGCCTAAAGGTTGGTTCACGCATTAGCGTCTTACTGTAACCGAGTGCGTTGTGACCTTTTGTAACATCTTAAAGGCATGGTTCACACACTTGCGACTGCTTTCGCCGTGTGCCTTAAAACCTCTTAAAGGGGCCCTGCAATCATATTTAAGCGTCTACCTTTTTTGCGGTTTCCACGTCTCTTGGGGTTCGGGCAAGCCAGCGGGCACGGAGAGAGGAACTAAATATCAGCGCGTCATATTTTAACCGGACGACGCGGAAACCTCCTCTACCGACGAGGGCGACCCGCGGTACCGAAAGCGCGCGATATGTGACGTCTTTGGTCCTGGGCTTACTACTGGTCCGAGCCGCTAAAAGTTTCTTTTTAGTCGAAATACAAAATATAAGTGGCGCGAACCGATTCAGTTATATATAAAAGTAGTTTTTGTTCAGTATTTTAGATCGGGAAAGGAACAAATGCAGTTTATAAAGTACGAAAACAAGGAATGACCCGTCGACATACCCGCCACCAAGCGGTGGAAAAGGCGGCACATACTAGAAAGGAGTAGTGGGATCAGGTGCCGACACGGAAAGGTCCAGGATGTACGCGGCGGCGCTGCGGTCGTAAGGACAGGAGGATATGACCGGCTCCGAGCGTTCCGAAGGCCTTCAGCGAGAAGCTTTGTCTTGCGGTTTAGACGTTTCGCGGTATGGCAGGGCGAAGTGGCTCTCATTCTGAACTGATCTTTACCCCGTGTTTGCTGTCGTTTGTGGCCAATGAAGTGTCATGCCGAATTAGTGTTTAATCGCGCAGTAAATGCAATGAGAGCCGCTCTGGCTGTCCGCTGCATACAGCCTATCCAGAACATGCTTTAGCGGCGACCTCTCGCGCCGTCGACGCGGAGTGCGGCAGCCGTGAGCGGTCGCTGAGCTCACTACCCCTCCTCTAGTTCACGGCCACTCGAGCAACCAAGGACGTCATGAGGGAGGTTATTTTTTGCTTGTTTTTGTAATCTTAATTTGCCTCTAACTTTTAAAATAAAGCGAATTTCGAGAAAAGAAAAGTTTCACTAAGTTACTACGTTCAGTGCGCTCAGGTTCAGTGCAAATTAAAAACCAGTAAAAAAGTCCTTGCAGGGCCCCTTTAAAATCTCGAACGACGATAGAATACGGTGGCGCCATCCATAGGTGCGTGAACGAGCCTCGACACACTCTGAACATGTTGGCACTCTGGCACCATTTCTCTGATAGTCCTGGAACACTGGTGACGTGCGCATGAATATCTTTTATCAGTGTTTGCACATTATTCTTTCACCGTGGGCTCGAAATAATTGCGACACTGTTATAAGCCACCATTTCTCAAAAATTGTGGGTATGGATTTGATCCCGCGAATACTGTAAAAGCTTCAGTCTAGTTATACGAAGTTCGATGGCTATTTGATAGATGGCGCCAGTGTGCCGGTCTTGTTATCTGAAGAGTCCGTATTACAAAGTGTCTAACTACTCGTTGGGGGTCAGGTGGTTTGCAATACGAGCTGCGAAGAAATGCCGACCGCGTTGGTCGTCTGCGAACGTCCTCGCCACCCGAAAAAGCAACGAATACGTACTTGCGACTCATCTCCGCGGGAGGCATCCGCCATTAAATTGCAAATGCTCCCCACGCATGGTTTGAGATGAACCTTATCTTTAATCTAAGCTCTCTGGTGTTATCTTTCTTGTCGTGAGCAGTTGCAAGACAACGCAACGCACTCACGTACTCGTGCGCAGTCAAAAGCAGATGTGTGAACCAGTAAGTGAGGTGCCGTGAACGACTTGAGCGAGAAGAGTCCGGTTTTTGCCGTGCAAACGGAGTTTGGCGTGTACGAGCGGCGAGATGTTTTGGTGGCGCCTTCCTATGGTTACCTTTCGTGACGTCATTACCTGGCGAACAACAAGTTTGATGGTGCTTGTAATTACCATGGTGCAAGCTTGAAATTATTGCGCTCTGATACCAACACTGCGAACACCGTCAAAATTGAAGTTGTTATATTATTTTCTTTCAGTCCATGGGAAAACCTTTGCTGACGTCATTATTAATATTTGGCCAATCGTGGAGGGCCGACTACAGCGACGCTTTCGATCGCGCACGTCGCCAAACGAAAAGAGACAAAAGTGATGCCGAAATTTCTTGTTGTCGCTACGCTGGTTCTCGACGAAATGCTTTAGCATTTAGTGACGGGGGTTCCGACTCCTGCGAAGGATGGGAATCCCAACGTCGCAAGAGTACGCACGCTGTTGTGTTCGGAGAGCCAGTCTGTTTTCCCAGGCGGCGGCGCTTTCGAAATTCGGATGCAGCCACCACAGCTTCCCTCGATCGCTGCCTAAAGTCTCGTTCACACAGTTGCGTCGACTGCGTTTGCGCTGCGTTGCGTCGTGCGGCACAGCGCCTCTCCATGGGCTCGTCGTAAGGGTCGCCATAGCAACAGCCCGACGCAAGCAGTCTGAACGCACTCTTGTCTTCGAAGAGCTAATCTTTCCTTCCGGTTGTTGGCGGTTTCGCGCAAACGATGTCGTAGCTGCACCTATGTTTTACGTTGTCGTTTACGTTGTGCAACCGCCACGGCTGCTCGATCCCGTCTTTTTCTTTTTTTTTTTTTTTATACAAAATGTTTGTTGGCTTTTTACACTGCTCATTTTAAGTTTAGTGGCTTTAAGTCGGTTTTACCTCTGGTGGTACCGATCGGGGACTATTATCTTTAAATTCTTTTTTACATTCCTCACATTAGTTTTATGTCCTCTCCCGCGGCGCGTCATTGGAAGCGTGGCAGAAGACGTTTTCACTCTTGTAAGAGGTAAAGTGGACCTAACGAGGGAAGGAACGGAGCGATGGAGCACGGCGTGAACCGCACGGCGGCCTCACGAAACTGGTCCAGTCCAGTCCAGTCCTGTCCAAACCACGACCGCCCAAAGGAAAGACGGTTGCACGCACCAGGGCAATAAATGAAAGGTCTAATTGAAGTAACTAGAGTGGAGCAACGTACTCTCATATACGTGCATCACCAATATATGCTTCTATTACGAAGGATATGCTGCGCTCTAGATGTTTGCGCCTTAAGGTGTGTTTTATTTTTATTTTTTTATTCTAACAGATTTCTGATCATGAAAAAAAAAAAGTTGAAAGAGGACTAACTTGACCGACGTTGTAAGTTTCTATCACCACGGAAAGTAACAACAAAGAAAGCGCGAAGATTAGTTTTCGAAATCTTCTAGTACCGTTGGACGAGAAAGAGAGAGAGAGAGAGAGAGAGAGAGAGAGAAACAGGAAATAACGCACACACTTTTGTTTTGTGAGACAGAGAAACAACAACGTAAAAATTCCACACTCCGAAACTTCTAACTTATTTTCTCCTGCGCAAAAGAAAAAAAAAAAAACTATAGCATTAACGTCTTCTATCTGTCATTTTTTTTTTCTGTGCCTAGCATTTTTGCAGTCCCGTAGCTTTATTTTATTTCACGTTTGCGCGATGCCTCCAACCACCGCAATAACAAAACCGTTTTAAACTTCCTGATGACTTTTTTTTTTTTTTTCACTTGTCGCCGTTCCCAACACACATACATAAAAGCAGGGGCGAAGAAGAGGCAAAGTCAACGGTTTGTTTATGTGTCTGTGTTTTAGCTCCACATCAAAGCGGCCAGGCTGACTTTGAGCGATTCCAACAAACTTCTTAGTTCTGAGCCGGATAAGCCGGCGTTATTTTTAGTTCGGCGTTCAGCAAACGCTGCACCTGGTCTCCACCACCGCTAAAACCTACCGTCCATCCACAGACTACTGTAGACGGCGGGTTTCTATCGGCAACAGGAATCAAGGCGAATGCGAATCTAGCTATAACGGTGTTTGCGGTAAAGCGTATGAAGACGACAAGGTAGCTGGGAATCTGGATTAAACGTAATTTTTATGTGCGAATGCGTTTGTTGGAACACACTTTTTTTTACTGGGAACGAAGCAATGCCACCGTTCAATTTTTTACTGGTAACACTGGCGCGGAAAGTGCTTACTTGTTCTAAGAAGTATCAAGTGCAATGACGATTCCTTTTAATGTTGTTACACTAATTTAGGCCAAGTGAAGGCAATTAACCCAATATTCTGATATTAGTAAACGTTATTTTTAGGAAGTGTCGTTTGTTTTCATCTCCCCATAATCCCTCACATGCGCGATGGCGCAGTCAGGCTCTTTGTTAAAATGCAAAAATGTATCAAAAGCTCTTTATTCAAATGCAAAAAGGGATATTTTAAAACTTTCCTAAACGGAGCGCAAGTGAAAGAAAGGAGGACATGAGGCGCGGTGAGAGGGAGTGATCACGTGTGCGACGAAGCTCTTTTCCCGTAGCTGGTCCTCGTTCCGGAACAGACGACGCCTCGGCCGTGATTAACTTCGTTTGTTGGAACGCGTCTGGTAGTTGTTACCCGACAAAAAACAATTACCCTTCAAGGTATTTCGTCACCTCTTTATCGAAGGGCGAGGTCCTCGTCCGTAATGAATCGGTGGATTTCCGAAAGCCGAAGAAAAAGCAAGACAGCCGTTGCTATGACTAGCAGACGACGCTGGCGTTCGGCGCCTGAACGCCAGTCCCTCACGCCACAATGCTCCTGTACGAGGAGCAGACGGTGATCTTGCTGGCCCTATTGGAGAGAGACAAGGTGGGTAGGTGCGAAGGCAGCCAGCCTTAGTTTATCCTTCCAATCAGAGGTCGGCGCTTCTTGTCAGATTGAGCGTCTAGGCGGTCTTGTGGTAACAACGCGTTACGATCGCTAGATTACGTTTTTAGTGACTTTTAACCGTAACGCGTTATTTTTTTTTTTAAGAAGTAAGTTGTAACTGTAACTTCGTTACTTTGCTTTTTAGTGACGATGAAAGTGACAAAGTTTGTTTTTCGCTACTTTGTGAATGCTTAGTTTCTTACGAGGCACGACTCGACAATACGGAGCGTAAGCTCGTCTGCTTCTTGCGCGGAGATTGCGGTGACATCAGAACGCCGAGCTCCGGTTGGCTCGATTGAAGGATAGTAGGTAAAGGCAGCTAGCATTGAGGTCTACCCACCATCCTTCTAATCAGAGCCAATCAGAGAGCGGAGTTCTGACGTCATTGCAACCCTTGAGCAAGAAGCAGACGAACTTGCGCTCCCCATAGCCACATGTGAACGTGATTCGAATGACCCAGTAGACACAGACCCAACGTCTACAAGTTGATGGCTGCGAGCACAATCTCTGTCGCCGTTTTTTTTTTTCTTTATTGTTTTTGGGCAGGCGCTGTTTGGTTCCTTTAGCCGCAGAACGAGGCATGCGTAGTAAGCGATCACTGTGAATAAGAGGACACTGCGCCTGTCTCATACCTTGATTAGCGCCACTTACAAGTTGGACACTTGTCCAGCAAGGGCAGGAATGTGTTCGCTATCAAGCGAGAAAAAAAAAAAAATTGAAACTAGAATTTCGAGAATAAACTTCTGCTTGGTTACAACATGGAGTAATACGCGTACTGTACTTGCACTTCATGCAAAAAGGTTTTTCTATTTTTCCCCTTTTTTGTGTTATGAAAAAGTAACTGAAAGTAACACCGTTACTTCTTTAACGAAACCGTAGGTGCATAATGTGCTTTTTTACATGGCGTTAACTGTATCGATTGGCTGTTATATTTTGGAGATAATCCAGCAGTAACGAATTACATATTGAAGGTAACTTGCCTGAAGATGGCATCTAGGGTGTATTAGCCGGTTAATGCGTGAACCCATCACTGTAAACTTATAACAGAATCCGTATGATACGTGGTCATGACTCGCTTCCTTGGCACCAACTACCGTTTCATTGTTGGCGTGCACGTCGAACTGAAAAGAAGTGATCGAGTTGGAAACCGCGTTGCGTACACTAAGCGGGGGTAAGAAAACTGTCACTCGGGGTGTCTGCGTTAAACGGAGAGCAACGGAAATCTTCCGGGTCGGGCACGACGCGTGTCCCCGGGGATTAGGTGGCGTGTCGCCCGAGGGTGACAGCCGTTCTCCCCCGCCGCTCGCGCGCTTCGCCCGGCAAAAAGAGCCTCCCTCGCAGCGAGGAGATCGCGGGCTGCGCGTGCTCGGCGTACGGGCATCGATAATAAAGCCGTCCGTGCCGGAAACTCTTGGCACGCGGGGAGGTCGTCGCGCGTGTCTCCTCGGACGAAGAAACAAAAGGCGCGGCGTGGGGCGAATAACCTCTCGCGACCGTCCATGTCACCCCTAAACTGCTCCGGAGTTCGAACGCCTCTTTTTTTTTTTTTAGTTCGGTCTTCTCTCTAAAGTACACACGCGTCGGAGAAAACTCGGGGGAAAAACGCTGTGTTTCTTCTGCTTCGTCGATCTTCCTATCTGTTGGCGGCTCTCATGTCCTCGTTGCCGTTAAAGTGACAGCGGAAGCGACCGAAAGTGGGAGCGGCTTTTAATTTTTAACACACAGAATGTGCTTGTACGCTCATTAGAATTGTAACACTCGGCCGTCAGGCTCACCGCTACACGTAGGTTAGGTTAACGTTGTAGAAGTCACACATAGGCCGTAGTAAGGGGGTCAGTCGGGCGAGTTGGCACTGATTGAACGTGGTTAAAGTTGCCCTCTGAAAGACAGAAACTGAGGAGAGAAGCACGTAAACGACTGAGAAGCACATATTAAACTTTGAAATTTATTAGAACTTATTTGTACAAGGAACAGCCGACAGAAAAGGATCCAACTGGAAGCTTGACTAGGTCCGTTGCCCCTGCACATACATAACAAAATACAATAACATTGTAAGGCGAATTGCTAGGCGATTGTGTTGGATACGTTAAACGTTCTTGCATCAGAAACGTTTAGCGATACTCTGAGTTTCCAGACGACAGACGCCGTAGTTCACGGCGCTCTTCATCAGATAGTTTAACGCGTACCATTTGTACACTTCAGAGTGGTTCTTAGAATGAAGCGACACTACCTCTAATCGAGTTGATAAACCTGGCAATCATCCATAGCCTTCCATATCTCTCGAGCTCGTCTCCCCAAGTGCGCACAGGTGGTCGAGCTCCTCCTCGCCTACCTCACTCCTCCTCGCCTACCCCTCTGGTCACATGACCTCCCCGTTAACCAATCAGCGTCGAGCAACTCACCCCTCGATGATAATCGGTGTCGAACCTCGCGACCACCCTTTTATCCAGCATTCACTTTTATCTGGACCTGACGAAATGTCGAACACTTAGCCAAAGAACATTTCACGTTAAAACGTGTGACAGGGTGTCAACTTGCTATCTGCCGGACGCAGTGCAAACTCCCCGCACGTCTTTCCCGCCGAATGGCACGTCACCTTACAGTGATGTGTCGAGACGTGCTGAAAAGACACTCGCTTAATATTCTATATGGTCTGGGTTCGATTCCCGCCTGGTCCAAACGTTTTAGTATTGCGATGGCCTCTTTCCCCTCACTCAAAAAGCCATTCTTCACCTTCATTTTGCAGGCTCCACGAAATGCCGAACACCTGAGGAACGTTTCATGTTAATAAAATAAAACACAACTCACATGCGATTTGTGAGTGTGCGGTTTTCGGTCGTCTACGTGCTTCTCTCTTCTTAAACTTGAGGAAGAAAACGTTTTCTTCCTCAAGTTTAATTATCCCTACCAACCCGCTCGTTCTGTCCCTTCTCTCTTCTCTTCATGTCTTTTTTGTGCACAACCTTAACGACGTTCATATAGGCCCGTAGGGGTCATAATTGAAACACCAATGCGACAACACTCACGACTGAAATCAAACTTGGGACCAAGTGACTCCCAGCCAGGTGCTATACCGACCGAATCAAGTGCAGCAGGTGCGTGGGGGACAGCTAACAGTTGGTTTATAAGGTCAAGAATTTACTCTAGCCTCACTAATGTCGACAGAGACCTGGGCACGCATGATGTTTTGAGCTAAACCATGCACATCAAGCGCGTGGTGGCGCTAGTCCCGTCACACATCAGCTTTACCCCCATAAGAGAAAGACAACATGTGCAACCCACACACTTCGTGTGTATGGACAGCAAGGCGGGGCGGGATGGGTCCCAGCCATCTCAATATTGCTCCTAAGCCAATCACATTGCGGCATTACCCGATAAGAACGTCTGAGAACGAATCACGAATTCTAGTATCGCCTTCGCAAACTACGTTTTTAGGGTATCCGTGATTACAGCTCAACTCATTCTGTCTCTCTCAGTCTTTGTCAGCAAGATCAAGCTAGCGTTTTTGTTTTTTTGTTGTCTTACGACGCGTCGCAACACACGCTGCATGTAGTCAGTAACAGTTTAAGAGACACGTGGGGCGTGGTTATGTTCACGCTTCTGCCATTTCTGATTGATCCGTGGACATTCTGATCGGCAGATGCCGCACGCAACCTCATTGGCTCCCTGCGCGCGGGGTGGTAATGAGATGCTCAAAAATCGCCACGCCTTGTTTTTCTTAATCTGTCACATGACGATTGAAAAATCGCTCCTCTACAGCAGATTAAAGACGGCATTTGATGTAATTTTCAAGTACACGAGAAAATGGCAGTAACCTCGCGCTGTGCAGAGGTTCAGATATATAGAACATTAGGAATTGTTAACGCGCAGAAATACGCTTGTGGAATTTAGAAGAAGTGATATATATATATATATATATATATATATATATATATATATATATATATATATATATATATATATATATATATATATAGGCGTGAAAACTGAATTTTCGGAAGTATCTCCAAAAGTCTGGCGACAGCCTTCTGAAAGACTATGTGACGTATACTTAATTGAAAGAGCACATACAGGTTCTCGTGTCGTACACCCTGATTTGTTCTTTTTCGAGATCACCGCATTCTACTCGTGTAATTTTTTTTTTTTGATAATGAAATGACAAGAAGAGACGTCTTTTTTTTTTAATATCGTAAGGTAAGAGACAGTGCGTTCCAGTTTGTAGGATTACCGTTCGCGAATGGGCGTTTCTCGAGAAGTGATTTCCGCGTGCGCAGGCCCTTGTCGCGCAGCGGCGAAAGCTCGAACTACAAAGTCGCGGAGGAGGAGGAGAGGTAGCGCAACTCCGCCTTCTGGGCAACAATCCTACCTTGAGGTTTGCCTTTGGTGGCGTGTTTGTCTCAGAAAGGTCTGTTGAATTTTAATGACAACACGATAATAAAATTAAAAGAAAAAGATATACCGTAATATCCCGAAAGGTGCCCCAGCCCCCAAAAGATTACCCACTTTTTTTTATATGATTTGCTATTTCTTTTAGAAACACCGAAAGATAGTCCGCTTCTAGTAATTGCCGTGGCCTGGCCAATGATGGCTTTTACCGAAATGGGGTTAGTTAGCTGCGGCGAAAGGTAAGCAAACATTGTTGACTGGAAAGGACTGCTGGCTGTGCTCCATCGCCCCTCAATGTGAAAACAAAGTCGGCAAGTCACAAAATTCTTAAAATAGCAATTTTTTTTTTTAATTTTCCTTGATCACACGCCGAAAGTTAGCCGCCTCCTCATTTTCACCCGATTTGCTTTTGTTTTCAGGTAGGCTATCTCTTGGGATATTACGGTACCATTGCGATTTTTGTTGCTTTCCAAGTTATAAATATCGCAAGAGGCTCTAGTATGTTCATAATAGGTTTGTCAGTTTGAACACTTGTGTGATCGAAGCAGAGTGAGTTGGTCACACATTGCTTATATAACGCATCCTTCCCCTTCTCCTCAAACTAATTACGTTTGTCTTCAACGCTGAAATTAAACTATTAATATTTAAAGCCCAATAAAAAAAAAGTGTTTTTTTTTTAATCTGGGATGACCTCTGCAAAATAACTGAATTTCCCATTCCTCGATGACCTACCAAAAAAGAAAGAAAAATGAAAAATAAAGTTGTACGATCCAACGAGCTCATTTGGGGCGTTCGTTGCTCAAAAAATAAAACGGGGACAATCAGGAGGTCGAGTCCGTCGTCCATTACCGAATTGATAGTGCAAAGGGGGGGGGGGGGGGGGGCACAGTTTTTGTTTAACCCTTTCCTATCTCGAGCGCTGGCCACACCACCCAGCCTATAAAACAGCGGCCTCTCGATGCGGCGTCGTCAAGCGCCGCACCTCTGTCGGACCGTCCCCTCTTCCGCGACCGCATAAAACGCTCGGCTGAATCCAAGTAATCCCAGTAATTGCGCCTTTTGTCCTCCCTCCGCGCCGCAGCACGCACACCTCAAGAGCCTAGATGTAACAGAGTGAGCAACTCAATCCATGGGGAGCATTTGCAATATAATGGCGGACGCCTCGAGGACCAGTCTCGCGGAGTTGCCCCCCCCCCCCCCTGGAGAGTAATGATTCCGGAATCATTCCGCACTTTCGCGACCCCGGAATGGAATGGGGATAGAATTGGATTCCTTTTTGTCCGGAATGGAGTAAGAATGTAAAGCTTTCGGTTCTCACGCGAACTGTGTAGACCAGAGCTCTACAAACGTTTTGACTAAGAAGCCGGATTGGAGACCTCTTGCAGTCTCTAGAACCGGATGTTATACAAGACACTCAACACGAGGAAATACAGAATAAATAAAAAAAAATGAGCATTTAAATGCAGAAATTTATCCTAGAGCAAAAATTCAAAACAAAATGTAAGGTGTGGACAAATGCATATTCTTTATTCATAGTTGCAGTATTTTACTATTTATGACATTACAAAATAAGTGTAAGCCCGAGAGCTCACCAGACATATACATCACAGCGCATAGAAACTTTGGCATATTCACACAGGGCAGAAGACCAATGCAAAGGTTATATCAGATCAAATCATGCACGATGTACACAAGAACGCAAAGGATTTTTTTTTATTGTTACGCCGCCATGAAGCAGGGAACTACGAATAGTAATTCTGGTGACGACAACGTACAAAAAAATAATATGCCGATAGAACCGGCGTTTCGATGCAGTTTTCTACGCATGCTCGAATAGCGCATTTTGAGTTCGAAGCGAATTCGAAGCGAATTGTGGTTTTAGCCGAATATTTTCGAATCGAATATCGAATAGTTTCTCCAGGGTCTTCACTACTGCACCGTGCCTAAACGAAAACCCATCTTACCTCGCAAAGGTTGTTCCCAAGCTTCCGCTTTCCCATATCTAATCTAAGTTAATTTTAACATAACTATATTTATGGACTGTGACCCCAGAAATCCCATTGCCGACATGGGGTTTGCAAGTAAACGATGTATTTGACATAAATAGAAACCTAAAGAGATGCCCAGCTATACGTAATCGAGGGAATTTACGAATTTTTTTGCTATATGCAAATATTATTTATTAACTCTAGAAATTAAGAAAGAAAACAATAATGATTTATGAAAGTAGGTTGTCAGGATATCTCTGCCCAACACATTCTCTTGCATAATATCCTCAGTTAATTTTTAAAATGTTACCGTTGTGTATAGGTATCCACATTAACAAAGTTTCCGCCTCTGTTTTACAAACACCACGCGTGCGCGTGCAGCATCCCGCCTTAAAAGTGGGCTTTTTTCTTTAAAAAAAGAGAGACTTGAGCAGTTCTGTACTAAAAAAAAAAAACACAAGAAGATCAACAACAACATTTAAATCTTCTTTACTTAACTTGCAGGGTCACGAATATCAAAATTATATTTCGGATTGGTGCGTCAAGTTCACAACAGCGCTTTTCAAATATATCTAAAGCCCCTCTTTCTCGGCGCGTTCGGTGGGAGGAGGGAATCGTGACGTATTATGCAGAAATCCAAAGATTCCCGCGACTTTCGCAGGCCTTATCCGAGAAGTCATAAACGCTGCACGCGTTCCCTTACAAAACGGCACGCGTAAGGCTGCTCAAACCTCTATGTATGACGTCACATTCAGTGGTTAGTTTTCCGGCTTTTCTGATGCGTTCGGGTCAAATGCCTGTGATATCCAAATTCAAAGGACGGAAATACGCAAGAATTCACCTCCAACTAGATTTTTTTATTCAAGAACCTCTTCAGGTTTCCTGGACTGCAATATTTGTACTTTTCGAAGTGTTGATTGATGGGGGATCGGCGGCCGAGTGGGCTAGCGCACACCAGCTCGGAGCACGTGGAACGAAAGCTCGCGTTGCAGAACCCAGGGATCCTGTGTTCAATCCTCACCCCTGCCCGTTTCGATCTGGATGGGCATCGTACCGGCGTGCGTATCTTTAACGTGGGGCACGTTAAAGATACCCAGGCTAGCGGTAGAACTGCACTGGCTAAATTGCTCAACTACAGCTGAGACACCAGACGCCCATTGAGGCTGACTAACGTTCGGCTGTATTAACATACACACACCATTATCATTATTCTTAAGTGTTGACGGTGGCGGAATAGTCCCTTTGAGCGCGCTTCTTACCGAGCACCGGTACACTGCGGAGAAGCAACACCCGCATAGCTGGCTTCCGTGGGTGTTGCTTCGCCCCAGTGCACCGGTGCTCCGTGTGAGGGGCGCTCAACGGGGCTAACTCTCCGCGGTCAACACTTCCAAAACTACGAATGCCAGAGTTAATCTCGAAGCGAATATCGAATAGCGTATTATTCTAAAATTCGAAGATTCAAATATTCTCACAACGCTGGAGTATTCTCATTCTGATATTTCCGTTTGCGCTTTTGGTGCGTGCCGCAGCGCCAATTTTTTTACAAAAGATTTTTTTTTTTTTTGCGTTGTAGCAGCGGGCCGCGGGCTTTGGCGTCACAGGAAAGACAGCGGCTATCCGCGTGCCGGCCGGAACGCCTCCGTGGACCGGGGTTCGGAGACCCCTGGTGTAGACCTTCGGGTATACGGCCTATACGGCCTGCTGTGGCCCTTGAAACAGCATCACCTCACTCAAGGCAACTGACGGCTTTATTGTCTGATTGGTTCATGCTCTTTCTAGGATGGAAGTGGTGCCCCCAGTAAAGCTACCAAAACTGAAAAGTTGTAGATGGACAAGGTGCCCCGTTGCTGGTGCCCTTGAGACGCGACGAAGAGGCTGTTGTGACATTGCGCGAGCCTATGCAGGGACAAAGCGACGCCTCCCGCCCTGGATGCGGGCCTTCTCAATGCAGAGGCTCTCGTGGAGCCAGAAGTGCCATAACTGGCTCATGTTTCTGTGACACGCTAGCCCGCTAGCCGAGTTTCCGACGAGCGTCTGTTAGTAAGCGCCTATTTCGTTGCGCCTTACGATGGCCCAGATAATGAGCGAACCATAATGAGAACAAGTCCACCAGGCCTTCCCGCGTTCGCATTTGTACAACAAACGTAAAATTTTACGTTTTAAGGCAGCCTCCATAACAAGGTTCCACATAGTGGCGATTTCACTTTGTCAGGGTTTTTGTGTGAATTGCCACAGTGCACCATGGCGATTTGGGGCAGACTTACGCGGCGTGGCTTCTGACGGCGTGCTAGCGGTGCTGTTGTGCAGGTATTCGAAGCAGAAGGAGCTTCTTGCGCCACGCACGGACGAGACATTTTTAAGGCGTCGTCAGATAGTCGCGCTGGCCACGCACCTCTTACAAGTAGAAGGCGCACGGCCCGTTTGCGAATAAAATGAGTGGGCTTCATTTTTGCCCTCTGTTGCGAGCCTTTTACGCTTGATCAGACTACAATCGATGTCTGCAGTGCCACCACCGCGGCCGACTGGGTAGAATCAGAGCTTCGGGACGCGTCTTGCGTATGTTTACTGTTGTCTATACGTTTGATAACGTCGGATTTACGCTGCTTTTTACCAGCAAAAAAGACAGTGTAGCTGTCAAGAGCCATTTTTCACGTTTAGAAAGTAGAGGAACGGAAGGGAACGCGGTTCGGTCATATTCCAGGAGTCAAAATGGGCCCGATGTCTCTACTCTGCGGAGCTGAAAGAAACGGAATTATCAGAAACTCTTAATCTCCCTGCAATGAAACTATGGCGCTCCTTACGCAAACTGCCCTGAACAGATTGGACGCAACTGCGAATGCATTTCACGCGCATGGCGAAGAGGAAAGCGGAAGGAAAGGCTGAGACACTTGTAGACGATCAACGCTATCGTCACGTCCGCTCGCATTGCAAGCGCGGCACATAAACCAGCTGACCCCCGATCGAGCGGTTGGAAAATCTCTGATATCTAGGCACACCACGCAACCCACCTCTCACGTTGTGGGACCGGTGAGAGAGAGCGTCCGCTATTTAGAAGGCCGCGGCGCGGCCATAAGGTCCTCCACGCTCCACAGGATAAGAGACGAGTAACAGCACAACAAGGAAGGGGCCCGCAAAGCGTGAAAGGCACGTTGATTCGCTTTCGATGTGGCGTAAATGAAGCCCATTAATACGACGCGCGCGCCTCCTCTTGCGCGGCACGCCGGTGCGAGAGAAACCATGCTCCGCCATTGCCGTATTCTTCGTTCACCCGCTAAGCTGGCAGTGCGGTGCAAGCTACATGCTCGATGGACCAGTCATGCTCTCGTCTTTCGCCACGTGATCAGGCTCCCACCCTTGCGCGGAGAGCTGGGTCGGGTTATGAAAGAGAGGCGGTTTAGTGGTCCGGCGTTGTCAGCTTATAGGGTTGAACAGGGTACCATGTAAGTAAACCACACCAACGGGCGCATCGAATTCTTCGCGGCGGAGTAACACAGCGCTGCACGAACTCATTGCTGAATGCCACCCGGAGTTTAGCGTCAGCTGACCCCGATCCTTACGCGTTGGTACATAAGTGAGAGCGTGATCACGTCGCGAAAGTGACTGGACCAGAGGATCGTGGAGCCTCCACTGCACTGTCAGCTTAGGCGTGAGCGCAGAATG
The DNA here is from genome assembly GCA_013358835.2 of Ixodes persulcatus. NCBI lineage: Eukaryota > Metazoa > Arthropoda > Arachnida > Ixodida > Ixodidae > Ixodes > Ixodes persulcatus. Next base: position 189,193 of record JABSTQ010007101.1, on the reverse strand, counting down.
CTACCCGCAGCATTCTTTTCTCGGGGTCCGCTTTTTTCCGCGCGCGGTGGAGACGGGGAGGTGGCCTTTTCTCGTCTTCCACCCGTCGGCCGTTCACGGTCGGTTGGTCAGTTACGGGGCAGCGAGGCCCTATCGACCCCGACCGAGAGAAATTCGTGCCGCCGACACGCTCCGACGAGGCCGTCTATAGCCTTCCCGCGCGCGCGCGCGCTGGATCGCCGGGTTGATGTTGGACGCGCGCGCGTCCCTTCGGGAAATCCTTCCGCGTTTTCGGCACATCTTCTCCGTCTCCGTCGTACTTTTCTCTGGGGAGTATCAGCGTCCCCAAAGAGGGTGACCTCGTCCGCCCTTTTTCATAACCCCTTGGTGATTCCTGGTCAGGTCACTGGATCGAGGGTTAGTGGAAAGGGGGGGGGAGGAGGGTTGACGTTTGCTCTGCTGAGAGATCGATCTATATCCATCTCCTGGTGGAATTACAGTCGTGTATACCGGATTATTCTCGACGGGTGGTGTCCCGTCGTCTGGCTCTTCGTCTAATGGGGTGTGGAATGCGTTCGGCACATGCGCAATAGCTCTCTTCTGGGGAATATCAGACGCTGCGGATGCGTTCACAACCCAGTTACTCAGCCTTTTTCGCCTCAGTGATAAGCGCTGGAAAAGCGCCGAAGAAAATAGACCGGTTTTTGTATCGAGGAAATATACGACTCTAAGTGTGTGAGTGTATACGTGTGTTTCTGTGGGTGAGAGAGGAGAGAAAAAAAAAAGAGAGGGCGCAGAGCGAAGGAACATCAAATGACTTTTCGTTTCAATCATATAAATTTGTACTATTCCAATATTTTAAAAACCATAACTCATCATCGGTATATACCATTTCAGGGCCTATATAAATCCACATCCGATCATCTTCGGATTAAACACTTGCATAGCCTTCGAAAGCGAGCAAAGCATACTGCGTATGCACGAACATTGAAAATGTCACCGACCAGAATCCTATCATTACAACGATCTATTGTCTGAAGCGAGAGCAGGCGCGCACTCGAGCAGGGAAACTATGTTCTTTTGAATAATTTAAGCAGCAATGCTTGCTTTGCAAAAAAAAAAAAAAAAAAAAAAAAATTAAACCGCTTATGGTTTTAATTGAGACCTGCCAGTGCCGGCATTGAAACCGGGGTCATCAAAGGAAAATGATCAACCGTCATAACTCTCCAAAGTCAGATTTCTGCGAGTAATCCGACGACATGTTTTAACATGCAAGCAAGTGCACACGTTAAAGGGCAACTCCGCTCAATTCCGAAAAATTTAGGTTTACATGTGATTCCATTTCACAAAGCACTACTAAACAGCTTCACGTCTTCGGATTCGCGAAATGTGGAGTTTTATTTGTATAATCTTAATTTAAACATCAGCTGATACCGAAACTGAAACTTCGGTTGCGTCAGGCAACATTGGTCTCGTGTCGACAGAGTCATGGCCACGTCACGTCGAACCACGTGGTCTTGTGACGTTCGTGGGGGCGAGGGACAGGACACGCGACGCGGGCAGGTCGCTTCGCATGGCGTGGACGGTATGGCCCGGGGGAGAGGAGGAAGGGGAGAAGACGAACGAGGAGAGGGGGAGCGGAGAAACAGACCGATAAGCGCGCAGGGCAGCGCAAACTACTATTCGCGTCTCCAGCTCGACGCTCGCCCTCCCGCGGCGGAAACGGGAAGCGCTCTAGTGAGGGTCCCCCGATTCTCATGCTTAGCGGGCACGGCGAAACTGCTCGCGACCATGGCTCGCGAAAGGTAATTTCAGAGTGCAAACAACGCTCTTCACTGCCCCAACGTAATGCTGCAGCCGGTATGAGGACTGTGCGTTACTGGAGAGTTTTAATATTGCGCATAGAATGAGCATAGAAGCAAACGCAAGTGGTGTGCGAGTGCGTTAGAGTTACGTGCGGCACGTTGTGCGTGCGCCTCATCGCTATGCGCCATCCAAGACCGCGATTTTGGGCTCCGCGCATGCGCAGTGTGGAACGCGCAAAGCTAACGCAAACACACAGCGCTTGCGTTCGCTCGTATACGCGATACTAAACTCACTACTGTTTCACCTGCTTCCAACGCCAAAGCAATGTGCTGCAGTGAGCAGACGTGCAAGCAGGTAGGCGTTCCTCCGAGCTGGAAAGGCTGAGATTTGCAAAACAACGGAGCGTAAAAATGAAAGTAACTAAATGTTAAGAAAAAATTGGTAATTAAAATATTGTATTTTTTTTCTTAACATTTGGGCATTTGGTCTGGAAGGATATTGGCGGCGACTTTGGACGTTTTGCCAATTGTCAAAAGTCGCGACTTTGAGAGCGAAATATACTTTACCCACAATTAATGTAATTTTACAGGGATTTCTCACATTAGCTAGAATGTTTTAATTGATTTTACACTATTTTTATTGCATTACTTGGTAATTCAAAATGCCGCAATTGGCACCAGTGATGATAATTAGCACTCCTTTGATTGTAATATTTGTTCGCGCGTTTGGAATTAGATTATAAGCAACAAATTATATTAGAGCTTGAAAAATAACAAATTAAAATATCTAAATTTTAATATTATTATTATTAATACAAATCGCGGCAATGTATGCCCCCAATTAACGCCAAGATCTCAAAAATACGCCATTTAACTATAATAGTCTGTCCAGAAAGGTATAATTTTGTTTTCTTTTTAGCATATGAAGAACTCTGACATCATTATCAAGATAGACAAACAGTCAAACACTGGATGTAATATAAAGTCCTATGCGTCACGCGTTGCTATAAATCTGACTCGGATTCCGTCTTCGGGTTGTTTCAGTGAGAACAGAGTTTATTAGTTTTGTGGACCCATTGCCAAAAATTGGAATTATTCTCTTATTCTTATGCTGGGAATAATGTTAAGCCAATTAATCATCTAAATAACCAAAAACACAGTAAAAGACCCGCAGTTCATTATTTCCCATGACAATTATAAAAGGCAGCGAGAACGCACAAATATCAGCACTGATTTTTTCAACAACTACAAATATCAGCCTGGATCGAACATGTATGACACACACACAAAAAAAAAAGTTTCCGCGAACAACTTCTCTAACTAAATAATTAAGATGTGAGACACATCTTTATTTATTCGAATACCTACATCGCCCAGTTCTGGGCATTATTGTAGGGGGGTAAGGCAATACAAAACAATAACAAACGATAAATATAGATATACACAAGAACTATTGTGATGCAGAAATAGTGGATATGACATTTTTGGAGAAAAATACAACACTTTGTACAATATATAAAAACAAAATATAGTGACTGGCACTATTGAAAGAGCACAGTGGAAAATTATTCCAAAAGTAAGTTTTTTAGGGCAGTAGGAAAGGAGGTAGGTGCCGTGGAGATGACATCAGTTGGTAAATTATTCCATTCGTGTATCGTTCGTGGAAAAAAAGAGTGCTTAAATACGTTAATTCTGCATCTATATTCACGAACTTTTAAGTAATGATCTGTACGCGGCGACACATAACTGGGTTCCTTAAGATAACGTTCTTTATCGATGCCGGTTCTACCGTTTAGTATGTTGAAAAATAAAGTGAGCCTAAGGTACCTTCTTCTGTCTTCCAACAGAGGGCATCCCAGGTTGCGGCGTATTTCAGATGATCTTATGGAGAAATCATAATTGCCGGAGACAAACCGAGCTGCCCGTTTCTGGATACGTTCGAGTTGTTCAATGGTGTGACGGGTTTGTAAATCCCATGCGGCACATGCATATTCCAAAATGGGACGTACATTCGATATGTACAATGTTTCTTTAAGGTTAGTAGGTGCCTGACTAAAATTGCGTTTGAGAAAGTTTAATGTGCGGCTAGCCTTAGATGACAAATAATCAACATGAGCATTCCATAACAAGTTACAAGAAAATAAAACTCCCAGATACTTATATTCAGGTACAACAGTTAAACTTGTGACACCTAGGAAATATTCTGTGGCCAAAGGTTGTCTTTTGTTAGTAAATCTAACTACGTTACATTTGTTTAAATTTAAGGTCATATTCCACGTTTGACACCATGACATCACAGAATGGAGATCGTCTTGCAGTATTTGGGAGTCAGCCACACACGTGATATCACGGTATATACAACAATCATCAGCATACAGCCGGACGTGGCTAGAAAGAAACTGAAATTAAGACCTATATCGAGAAATTAAATCCGAAATAGAGGTTAGTTTCGGTTTCGCTGCAGAATTAAAACGCGCATTCTTGCGTAAATATTACGCGAAACACCGTTCTTGTTTTCAGGATGAAGAGGTGACCTGTGTTCATAACACCCTAGGTTCCTCGTATTACCAGAAATAATTTGTGTCGCTCAGTGAAGCCAGCACACTAGATAGGCTCAACAGTGGCACGCATCTCCGACCCACACTATAACCGCCATTTTGGAAAATGAGTGGCCCCACCTATAGTTAGTTGGAGTCGCGAATAGTAGGTTACAAGTCAAGAAGGTAGCGGCAAATGCCCCTCAAAGGGAATCATATATCCCTCCGCCACCTCCGCATCCAATAGCGTCCCATCGTTTCCGTGACGTCGCGGCCAACGCGCGAGGAGGGTCGTGCCTTTCTGTACATATTTGCTTTATCTCTCGACTTTGACTTAGCATTGTGGAAGCCACGAGAGGGAGATGAAGTCTTCCCCCTTCCGATGGAAACAAAGACGACTTTCGGGGATTAGCTTCCCCCTCCGATTGATACAAAGGCTGCTTTCAGGGGCTCGGTTCCTTCTCCGATGAATACAAAGGTCGCTTTCTTAAAAAGTGGGGGTCGGAGACAAGTTGGCACCACTCTGTGGCCATTATCTATCCATTAAGGCGGCGGTCCCACGGCGGCCATCTTGAACAAGCCATTAGTTCAACCACTAGATGGCGGCACTCATCCGTGTGGCCAGAAAACAAGCTCGTGGCAGTGATGTTCCTCCTCTGCTCTTAATTTCCTCCTTTCTGCTGCTTGCCCGTGCACTTTCAGCGCTCAGCGCGTGCTCCCGCTGACACAAATGCCAGCAAACGTGCCAGTGGTGCTAGCAGTGCCCAGTTCGCACAGAAGCGGAGCCCAGTTAGCTCATCGACCCGATCGAGTGTGCCTAGCTCGAGATCGAGAGGCTCACAAGCCAGTAGCTATCGTTTTAACTATTCAAGAATTAAAAACATAGTCAATCAATCAGTGAAGAATGTTATCAAACGTTAAAGAACATATATAAGACATGCCTTGTCACCATTTCGTTAATGAAAGATCTTTTGCACGACAAAAACGTTTAAATTCATTTTCGCTGTAAGTCAGAGCGCAGCCGACATAACAGGTCAATGAGGCCAATCAAGCAGAACCAAAAAACGCTATGTCACGGAGCTCAACATCATATAGTGCGTTTGTTGTCACCGGTCAAAGCAATCAAGCGCAAACCATGCCCTATAACCTTGCGCTTTGAGTGTGCCTGTTTGTGCTTGTGTATCTTATAGTCTTTGACTGCATTTTGATCTATAATAAAACAAGCAATAGCAGACTTTTTTTCTTCAAGACGGGTGTTCAGAAGGGCGCTTTATATAACTCATCATTTTGATGGTAGTTTGATTAAACTTGAATACCAATTATCTGACCTTATAAATAACCACCCTAATATTGTTGAAATAGTACGCCGAGGTCGAAGACTCTGCATGTTCAGGAAAAGTGTAAAAGTGTATTTTGTAGCCCAAGTGGCTTAAATTTTGTTAGGCGAGTGGGTAGCAGATTTCAAAGTGCATTTTATGGTGCTTTTGATATTTTTTGCATTATTATTTAGGTCTATTTATAATTTGATGTTGAAAAAAATATACCAACGTCTTACATGTATCTTTATCTATATATATTTTCTGTTGGATTGCAACAGATATGAAGAATTTTACAGCAACGCTGACATTGTATGTTAATTAATGTGATCTCAATGATGTCGATGGGAATGATTTACATTTGAAACGTTTGATGACGTTGATATTAATTATGATAACTACGATGTTTAGCTGATGTCAATTTTATTATTTTATGCATAATTGATTTTTATACTGACACTGGTCCTGTACACCGTTGAATGCTGTAAAAAGGGGCTGATGGCCTGGTCAGAAGACGTTTAATGCGAGAAAAGTATTTGCCCCACTACGCGAAAATCCGGCGGCGGCGGCGGCGGCGGCGGCATGATTAAGCGATGGTACCAAAAATGGCCGACGGCGCAAAGAGTAAAAACACGTCAGAAATGCTCGGATTGACGTCAAAATTTTCACGAAGGTTCCTATAAATAAAGTAAATGAACGACTTTCGAAACAAACTTTAGTACATTTCGGTCTGGATGGGAATCGACTCCGGGCCTCCGGGGTGCGAGACGGGCACGCTTCCCCAACTCCACGGCGGCTCCAAGGTCCTGGCTGACTAAGGTGTGCCTAGTGCGTGCGTCATTGCACACGTCCCGTCGCAAAGATCTGGCTGACTAAAGGTGTGTCCTAGTGCGTGCGTCATTGGGCACGTGACGGTGCAGCCAATGAGGAGAACGTGGCGCCACGTCATGAGTGTATAACATGAGCGCGCTGTTTCCCGCGCGTCACACACCGAATCAGCAAAAATAACGCATGTCGAAAAAATAAATCGAAAACTTTTCACCAAAAGGACTGCAATGCTTTCATATTCCCACACGTAATCAATCAAAAATGTCTGTGCGGAATTTTCTTTTGTATTCTTTTGCCGCAGCCCCTCAGACACATGTATGTCTGGAAATAAGGATTATTATTATTATTATTAACTCACGCACACAATATTTATTTTTATTTTTACAACATGTTCACGGGAGAACCGCCAAGCCGTCTGGACCATCTAAAGTTCAGTGTGTCTTCACGTTCCTATAGCCGTCTGCACGTTCACGTTGAAATGGAAAAACACCGTAGACCGTCTTTTCTTTTCAAATGACAACGAACCGAAGCAGGCACCGGCACGTAGCCAGGGGGGGGGCATGGGGCCCGGCCTTCCCCCGAAATCTTCCATTTTGCTGAGACCTTCTCTCCCCCCTCCACCTCATACAGCATTTTGTCATGGGCGGCCCCCCCCCCCGAAACAAAATTCTGGCTACGTGCCTGAACCGAAGACCACATGAAGTGGTGACAACTTAGCCATTTTTCCGCCCAATCGTTTTTTTTTATGCATTTTGAAGTGCGCGCAATCCGGTGTCACTCAGCGCGAGCCCGTAGCTTCGGCTAGTGCATAGACGCCATTTTACCGCCCAAATCACGCACCGAGTGCGTGAGAGCGTCACGCGCTGGCACATTCAGAGCAACAATGGATGTCTTCACCCTGAGACAGACAGACATGTAGGCAACCTATACTTCGTTTCACCTTATGTGCGAGCGAAGGCAAAGCTGGAAGCGCGAGCACGAAAGCTCCGTGCGTTCAGGCTTTGCTCGAGCGCGCGACTGGGGAGAAACGCAAAAAGCGCTGGTCTCGGGCTTCTAGCTTTGGCTTCGCTCGCAGATTAGGTGAAACTAGAGTGCCTCGATGTCCTTCTGTTTAGGGTGATGCCATCGTTTGCAGTACCCGATGCCGACAGCACGCACTCGCAGGGAAAATAGAAAGAAATCGCAGGAAACAAAATGTCGCTGTAGCGCAGTCAGCGCCACGAGCGCGTGCAGGGACACGCTCCTCCACGCGCTTCAGAACAAAAAATAAAAATAAACGTTAGAAACAAAATGGCCAGATGTCATCACCCCAAGCAAAGCGCACATGAAGGCACCCTAGGTGAAACGAAGTATAGGCTAGAGTGAACAGGCATGATCTCTTACGGCCATTTCACTGGGAGTAGTTGCTCCCTGCGGCGGCAGCTTGGAGGGGTCGCTGTAACCCTACCGCTCCTTCAGTGCTTTAATTCCTTCTGAGAGGCACGTCCTCCTCACCGTGTTGTCCTCTTTGCTCGGGGGTTGAGTTGGATAGTTTCTAGAGTAATTGGACCTACAGGTCGTGAGGCCAGCTGCCCTCAGGGACTTATGCAGAACACGTCTTTCTCTTCGTCTCCTTAAGAAACAAGTTTGTATAGTCAATAATTTAATTATTGTAAGCCGAAACGTATTTCAATCTGCTCACTACAGTTATTTCAAGCAAGTATAATTGCACACATTTTCAATCGCATTGGTCGGGGAACAGTTGTTCAGGATGGCTCAGGCGGCGTTGGGCATGGTTGTGTGGTCGCACCCCTACGCGGCTAAAGAAGTTCCATTGCTCCTCGGCGAGAGTGAAGGCCACAAGGAAACCGCTCTCTAGCCCGGTCATGGAAGAACATGGTAGGGCAGCACTGAGCATCTCGCTTGATTTTATTTCGCAATACTCATTGCGGGGACTAAGAAAAACGAAAGAGAAGCGCGAGGAAACTTCACGAGTTGTGATCCTGGACCGGCTTGCTAGAACAGCGTCTCAGCTGAGACTGAGTGAAAGAAAGCACTGCAAAAGGTTGGTCGCACGACTGTCTTGAGACGCGGCTTGAGTCCCGCTCACCTCGAGCGCTGGTTTTGGCATTGCTTCCTTTCCCAAAGTCTCAGCTGAGACGCTGTTTCTAGCGAGTCTGACCTGGCTGCTTATAATTAGTTGCAAAGGACAAGAGTCGTGGTTGGTGTAAACGCAAAGTGGAAGCCTGGAGTCGTTGCATTATTAAACCAACACCATGAAAGTTGATCGTCTGACATTGTTCTTATTTGAAAAAATGAAATAAAAATTAATCCAAAGGAAGACGACCGTAGTGAGGGTTTCGCACATATGCAACGCTTTTGATAGGGCACTGCATGGAAAGGGGGTTTATTAGACCCTTTTCCTGAGCCTCAGATTTGAACCACGATGACTGGCTGTTTGTTGCCTTACCATGAGGACCAGTCACTGCGGTTTACACATAACACTCTCCGTAAGTTTTCTACAAGTAGAGTAACGTTAAAACTGAAAATCTAAAATTCCTGCACGATGGCGAACAAAACAGAACCAGAGCGGTTGGAAAGCTGGAACCTTAAAAAAGAAAGATGTCGGGTAAAAATCTTGGAGTGAAGGAAAAGAAATTCCCCTTTGTCGTCACCATCATATGGAGCTCAATATTCGCACCTTTCGTGGTGTCGGAACATGGCAGGGAGCATTGAATAGCTTATTTATAGGCCCTAGATGTTTTCGAGAACTTGCTCGTGACCCTTGTTTTTTTCTTCTTTTTCTTGCAAGATTATTTACTCATTGCAAGAACGAGGAAGTAGCGCGAGGAAATATTTGAGAAAAGAATCCTCTGCATCAGGGACAGAATCCCCCCAGCGCCACTTTTCCTGAACTTCTCAACCTCCAATTTCAGCCACCTTTCAAAAGATGGCGCAAGTGCGCGTCGACTGCTACAACATATGTTCTTTTTATTATTTAGGACAATTAGTTTGCTTTAAAAAAATTACAATCATAGAAAGTGATTTTAATTAGAACGAGAAAAGCACTAATTAAAGACTCGTTCCTTAAATAGCTGCCCTCTTTTTTGAAACCAGTTTCTTGCGTACAGAGTCGAGCTTCAAAATAGCCCCATGATTTAAACATATTTTAAACAAATCTGAATATGAATACGAAAAAATCACGCTTCTAGTGAACCAGCTCAGTTCCTCTAGCATACAATTAAAAAAAAAAATAGGTCAGATGCCAGAACGCTGTCTGAGAAAACCAGGAACGCGTTAAGGGAATTTTTAGAAATTTTACCATAATCAAGTTGTGTTTACAAGAAAACGGCTGGCGTTGCACTTCTAATATTTTGTATTCTGAGTTCCTATGTTTACCACAAGCATTCCCTTAAATGTCGTTGCTGCGTTATGATGTGAAACTGAGTTACGAGACTTCAAAATCACATAATAAAGGCTCTTTTTGAATAAATATTAAAACATGTGGGCGTGCTAATCAACAAAAACAAGTATGCACGGAACTAGACGAGTCCGTCTTCTATTCAATAAAAAAACAAGACCGCGTCTTGAATGCATTACAAGTCTAGAAACTAGGAATGCATAGAGGTATGTCATTGAAAATATCAAAACTTGCACTTTTTGTTTTCTTATTGTGCGTTAAGTTTTCAAAAATGCGGATCATATTTTGCACTAAAAGAGTGATGATAAATTGGCAATTTATTTGCAAAAAGAAAAGAAATACGTAACACGCGCACAGACGCGACATTTGCACAGCAAACAGGAGCGTTAGCAGAGCTGCCACCGGTATTATAGTTGGGGCCGTGGGACCGCCGCCTTAAAGCGGAACAAGGAGCGTTTCCAGTGAACTCTTCTTTCGATTGCGGAGGGATTTGAAACCGGCGCACCACGCTTGTGGGAGGAGCTTCTCCTACCTTCTTAACTTGTAACCGACTATAGCGCATCCGCGTTACGGTGTTCACGTGGACGCCGTCGAGCCAACACCGGGAGGAGAAACTCATGACGTCATCGTTCAATTTCGCTCAAAGAAATAAAAACAAACAAAATGTGAGAATGACGTAGTCATGCCTCTGACGTAGTGGGTCAACGTTGGCCGCTCCAACTCCGTCGCATTGACTGCGCTGACGATTGCGCCTCACGTCGAACGCTAGAGTTGGCAGGTTTCGGCGACTTGGCTCATTTGAAAGTTTGCTGTCCAGTTTATTAAATATATAGACGGAATTAGATCGTAATATTTGACATGGGGTCTTCCTATATGATACTGAAGAGGGCCGCATAGTTTTCTAAATATCAAAAATGAAGCGGAGTTGCCCTTTAATGCACAGCACTGCACCTGCCAGAGTGTGAGATCACGAATCAAAACGTCCAAGGGGGTAAAGAGTTTTGAACAGAACAAAATGTTCAACGAGTCAAAAGCGTCCAACCGGGTTCAAATATATACAACGAGGTTAATCGAGTCAAAATGATACACCGGGGTGAAAACACCCAATGAGACAAAATATCCATGAAAATGAAACCTCCAATATTAGATATTTTGACCCATCGGGCAATTTCGCTTCGTCGAACATTCAAACGTGGAATCTTCCCTACAGAAGCGGTCACACTGATCACACATCATTCAAAAGTCACGTCGTACTCGGAAGAAAAAGGCCTGATACAGTGCCTCCAAACTGCCTTTTTTACGATGTATATATCGGTCTCACTGCGACTTCAACGACGCCAACCAAACCTTCGACGCTGGTCGGCCCTACGTCTAAAGATCACCTCCCTCCGGGAAGTTCAACTGCCTGCCTCATATGCGAGTGACCGCGCTCGATATACGCCGAGCCGACGGCCGCTATACGCGAATAACCCTCGAGTGCTTGATCGACTGCATATCTCAAGGAGCACGACCGCGGCATGCGCACGCCCATCGGTAATTGAGAAAGGCGCTTTTTGTTGCTTCGCGCTAATGTCGGTGCTCTTTTCGTTTGAAGTTTGGCGAACCCTTCGTGCCCACGGAAGCCGGGACAGTGATGGATATGGGGTGGGTGCGCTGGACTCGCGTTCTTGTAGTCTTACGTCGGTATACGCGAAGGAGCGCTACACTTCGTTTCACCTTTCGATGGACTGCAACGGACGCTATACGAGCGATCGGAGCCAATCCAGCGCCGTGTGAGTGTCACGTGTCCGTTCGGGATGGGCCGCTACAGCGCGAAGGACGCGCAGTCACGTGGGGTTCTTCACACGCTTGGATTGGTTGGGATGGCATCGTTAAAGTGAAACGAAGTATGTATAGGAGCGGTTTCCTGTGTCTAGCTGCAGAATGCGTGAACTTGGGGGTTACCCTCTTACGAGGGTATGGCTGCTCGTCCAGAGAACGGATTTGTGCGAAAACAATTTCTTCGTAACCGATCTGTTAGGAGAGCTCTATACGAAGTCCGACCGCACGAATACATCATGTCGAGCTGCATCGAAAAAAAAACAGCATCGTGGTTTTGTATTATCCAGACGAAGATGTGTGCATCGATGTATCTTCTAAATTCCGGACCGGTTTTTGTTGTTTTGTTTAAGTTAAAGTTTATTTGCACTCAACAACGTTCGTGGACCTAAAAGGGTATTCGACGCAATATAGTTGTTCTGAATACTCTGCAAAATCTGCATGACGAGAAATTGTTTCGTAGCTTTTACGTTGATCCATTTTGAAGTTGGGGGTTGATTAAATATTTTGGGATTTAAGTAGACTGTCATCCGATATTCTGCCAAGCTGAATGTCTATTTTCTTATGGTCGCGCGTTAAAATTGTTTTGATTCCTTGATGGGTTCTCTCAGTATGTTGCTTATAATGCGTGGGTCTTTTTTTAAAATATATCTTTATACCCTCTTTCTCTTTTTGCCTTGCATAAAAGAGGAAAAGTTTCTTGTTTCATTCTCAAAATTTCCAGCAGATTCAAAATATTGCAGTGCTCTTCATAAAGTGTATGTTTTCCCGTGTAATTCTCAAGTCTCGAATGCCGCGGAAAGTCTGTGCTCTCCGACGAAATTTTTCCTGAAACTCATTCAGCATTTTCACAGCTGGCTTTGTTATCACGATGAGGAATAAGACATTTTAAAATCAAGATTCTCAATATGAAACACTATACACAACATTCGGCAGAAATGAGGTAATTTTGTTTTCTAAGAAATTCAAATGAAAGAATAAACACAAATATGAGAAAACTGCATTTGTTAAACGTCGATAGCAGATTAGAACGCTTCATGCATCATCACTGCCGTTGCTTTCTTCATGCTCCTGAAAAAAAAAAATGTAATGCAGTCTTCTTTCCTGAATCCAATATACGTTAGGTTACCAATCCGCGATCGTTAAAACAGAAATCGGTGTCTTAATTCTACGGATAGAGTAGGGAGGCACAGATTGTGTCGCGTGACGAAGTGTCATGTGACACTACGGTGCTGTAGTAACAGTGTATAATTTCTTGAAACACACACGCACACGCGCACACGCACACGCACACGCACACACACACAAACACACACACACACACACACACACACACACACACACACACACACACACACACACACACACACACACACACACACACGCACACACACTCGGATGCATTGTTTCCCCCCAAAACGGTCAACGTCGCCACCTTTTCCTGCACACCTCAACGAGAGACGCATACCCTGATTGCTTCTACTCAAGCATCTATGATAGAACGCTTCAGTTATCGCAATCATTTCATCAACGGCCCTGAACTAAAGAAAAACAAGTCTCGGTCATGCTTGCATCAAGGTCTGCGCGCACATCTTCAATCAAAAAGAAAAGAAGGTTCTCTTCCGCGACCCCACAACCGCCAACACTGCCTGCAGGCATCGGAAGAGAGTTTGCACTTTGCCGCTGTCCGTTCTTGCCTTTCTTTTTTTCTTCTTCCTTTTGTAGTTGTTGTTCATCAACGTGTCCCCGAACCGCACAACAAGCGTGTACGCGTGAAGGCGAGGCCATCGACGGACGTTCACACTATAGCCTCCCTTAACGGTAAGCGGGCCAACGGGGAAGGTCCCACAAACTTTATAAATCAATCTTGTTGCCTCGCGGGCGCCTTTCGAGGAATCGAGAAGGAGAATGCGGTCCGTCGTCCTCAAGTCGCTGTGCGGGCGCGCTCTCCCGAAGGCGACCCCTTGTTACACCCCATTACGACGTCGCGAACTTTGATCGAAGTTGAAGGTTCGACCGGTTCGGTGAACCTGCCGCGCATGCGTTAAAATGTCAAACTTGAGTCGAACTTTCGCCAATCATCCCGTTAAAAGTTTGAGAAAGAAGCGGAACCTGGTCGGAAATCGGAGCCTCGCCAGGTTCACAACGTTCCTTATTACGAGGGTCGTTTGTCTTGCGTAACCCAAGCGCATCGCGATGGTCCGGGCACCACCGCAGGCTTTTTTTTTTTTTTTTTTTTCCAATGAGCGCTTGGAGAATCATATGGTTGGAGGCCCATTTGTTTCGTGGCCCGGTATCGATGTCAGATAAGGGGCGACGATTGGATTTATAGGGGAGTGTGTAGATGAGGGGCTTCGATAGTGGGAGGGAACCGGTGGGCAAGGCTCGTCTGGCAGGAACCTTAGCCACCGCCGCCGGTTGCGACACGATAAGCTCATTCTTCCCGAGGGCCGCGCCGCGCAGCGCGCGATCTCCGAGATGTTACGGAAGCGGTAGTTTAAACAACGATCAGACGGTGTTTGATAGCCGTCGCGTTCTTTTTTTTGGGCCGCGCGCTTGATTATGGCCGCGGGAGATCCTTGCCGACTCGTGCGGATGGACGGGTTCTGAAAGGGTATTAGGTTATAAGTTATAAGCGGGATAAGAATTTTCGGGAGAAGATTAAAACAAGAGAGGATAATCGACGAGATGTTATTGGAGGCAGTTAGGCAACAGGAAGTATATGTATACCTTATCGTCCACTTGTCTTATTCTTGTTTATGTGTGAGTTTCGTCGCTGAAACTGCTCTGCTTATTAGTTGGTCCTGTTTTAGGGTGACTGAGAAAGTCAAGTACAACAATAAAACTCGGCTGTGTGTTTGCGGTGCTTTGCTGTAGACTACGTCGAAATGCGATGGCAGTGCTTGTCTTCCACAAGGGCATCGCCTTCATGGAAGGCGATGTCTCCATGAAGCACCACAGCCCTGAACTCGGCTTCACGGGGGCTTGTTTTGGTACGACAGAAGTTCGCAGAACGGGCCCGCATTGCTTCTCTATTCCCCTTCAATCGTCGCTCTCTGGCACGTCGAGCGCGGTCATACTCAGCAGGTTCGCCACTTCTGTTCAGCTATCCCATCTTCAGCCCGCTCCTTCTTCGTGCGAGGGATTGGGAGGAAGACCGCGGCACGCCCACTGAGCGCACCGCCCCGTCATCCGCGCATGCGCGCGATCAAGAGAGGAGGATGGCACGTGTACCTTACTCTTCTGAGCACGTCGTGTGTTTGAACTTAACCAACGGAAGTTGTTGGTTTATTCGTGTTTTGTTTGTTTTTTTCAGAGAGGAAAAAGAGGGGGGGGGGGTGGCTTTAAAAACACGTTAAAGGCTGACGACCAGACTCGAGGTTCTGCAATGTAGAAGATCCTCCTCACCAGGGGGAGGAAGAAACAAGCAACGGTGGGCTGCAGGGTAGAAGGGGGAGAGGAGGAAGCGAGGGAAAAGTGGAAAGCGCAAACTGGTCGTCGGCCTTTAAGCGCCGTTCACACACTTGCAAACGAGTAAGACCGAGAGAGAAAGGACCAGTTTTTAAACTAAGCCTATTGCGACGGCGTATAACCTGCTCCGCAGCAGCGCATCCGTCCCTACGCCATCGCAAGAGGCTTAAAGGCCGGTTTTGTCTATCTCGGTCCTACTCGGTTGCAAGTGTGTGAACGGCGCTTTGCAATATTTGAGTGTTTTAATAATATAAAGCAAATAAAAAAAAGTTCCGGGAAACGTCGAAGTCAATGTATTGATATGCACTCTATTGACGTTAGTCAGTTCCATTCTGCTTATTGATAGGAACGTTCCAACCTGGCGTTGGGTTGCACATTAATAGAAAAAAGTAGAATAGTTGAAAAAAGATGATTCCTTGAATATCGTGCGTGACGAACAGCCTGAAAACGCGAGCGCTTCACTTTGACAATTTAGTCTCCAACTAATGCAGACATCAAACATATGAATACTGACACGACAGAAAGCAGAGGAGCGAGATATTGAAACCTACAAAGGGTCCATGAAACTTTGTTTCCCCCTTTGGCTGGCTGTGGTAGAAATAGTCCCTTGACATTCATTATTCCCAAAAATGACCACGTCTCCCCTAAAGGGGCTATGCAACATTTTTTTTACTTTGCGCAAATACCGCTTAGAACGGATCCCTGACGTTAATGACCTATGAGACACGCCTTAGTTTTTCACCCGACGCATTAGAAGTCCCAGAAAAAAATTAAAAAAAACAACGAGCAGCGTTCACGCCCTCAACTCGCAGCCAGAACAAGCGGCCACGTGATCTGGAGCCGATTATATGCCGCCAATGTTGATCATAGCCACGGGCTGGGGTTGGCAAAGCACAGCACACGCGCTGAGTTCCAGACATTGTTATGGCTCGGCTATTGTCGTCGTTGCAGCGATTGGACACGGGCCACTACTCGAATGCTTCTCGAGCTATGAATTATCACGAGCCTAAATCGAGTGCCCACGCAATGCTCGGGTCCAATCTATGAACCGCATTCAAATATCGTCATACGGGTGTACTGCGATCCCCGCGTTACGTCATCGAATTTTGCAAGGGAGAGATTGAATGAAAATGATCGCTTTTGTCCTTGAAATTACACCGCAACAAAGGAGTTTCTTGGCCAGTGGCATTGCATTCGAGTATCCTTGAGTCCCACTAGTGCCAGTAAGCTCGTGTAAAGTGAAAAACATTCCAATTGAATATCGTTGCACAGCTCCTTTAAGCTTGAGTCTCCCCCCTGAAAGCGCTTCAACGTCTCGTGATCATCAAGCGCGCGCTGTCAAAACACGGTGGAATGCACGAAGCGCGTGCTCGCTTCATGTGTTCGAAAGACACGCCATGCCGATTTCACTCTGTTAGTGACTGTGTGGTGACATCATTAAGCCTATTAGTCACTTCGTACGGAAAAGAATCTATAAAATACGCGTATTTTAAAGCGAGGAACCACCGTGCCTTGTCTTGTCCTGAGTGCAGAGAACTATGCAGAGAAGCGATAATTACCATACCGGCTAGGAATCGCTTTTGTGGATTACTGCACCGAACGATTATTGCGCGTACCCATGTTTTTCTATTAAGGGATAGAGTCCCATGACGTCGAAACACTCTTTATCATTTATGAGACTTCCGAGGAGGAAATAGCAAACTTGGAACCTTAACGAATTCTGAGGTGGTCACCGGCCAAATTAATACCTTTCTTATGCAGGGTATATCAGGCGTTGGAGTAGTCAAGGGGAGTACGATTAGTGTGTTGTGAGTGCTTAATTACTGATGTTCGTGACTGTTTCCTCCATGTGCTTTGTTTCCTTCGTTTCATGCTTTAAGGAATTATACAAACAATTCTCAAAAAGTTGCAATCTTTTTTTGAACTCATTTGCAAAAAATGTTATTGAAACACAGTTGCAAAAATTCAATAGAAACTCAATTGCAAAATCTTTATTGAAACTCAATAGCCAAAATTCTAGTGAAACACTATTGTCAAACTTCAATTGAAATGCAATTGCTAAAAATTCCATTAAGACTCGGTGGCCAATATCCTGTACCGGTCAATCGGAACTCATTAGAAGCAGCATTGAGTTTCAATTGAGACTGAATGCGGTTATTGAGTGAATTCTTCACACTTTCAATTAAAACTCCATTCATTTTTTTTTTGGTAAGGGTAACTACTGTTTGTTCACGGGCAAGCCCCGTGTATTCAAAAATTAATAAATTTCAGACTTCTCTGATCTCCTTAAAATAAATGGTTCTCTTTTCCGTGGCACGTGCCATCCATCTCCCCAATGCCATAAAAAAAGAATAAAATAAAGATTTTTATTAAATGAAAAAAAGAGCGCAATTAATCCAGTTGTCAACGACGCAAAGTATTACATCTAGGTCTATCGGTGTTTGTTAGTGGAAGTCGCATTTTCGCTTGAAAAATTACGATCATGTTCTTTTAGGACTGTGTTGGCAACACAACACAATATATATTTAATCATATTTAAAATAAAACGAAATAACAAATCGATTGTTTAGAGCGATCCGGAAATATTATGGGAAATGTTCAGCGAATATAGTGTCTAAAGTTCGAGGTTCGCTTTAGGAGGGAAGAGCCAGAAAGATAGATTTAAAGCGGATGGGCGGATTACATTGAGGGTCTTAGAGGTAGGTCCTAATGTTGCCCAGAAAAATTGTGGGGGTTGTTTAAACACTGCTTCGTATTCTTAGCTATTTCACTGCGGAGTTCCAGGGACTTTGTGTTGTCTGTCCTGCCGGCATGAACCGAAGGAATTGGAAAACTTCACTGATCAGCTTAAATAGCCAATACTCCCCTACAAAGCTGTACCCGGGAAAAAGACTCATAATGCTTATTGTATTTTGTGTGTTTCGGTTTCCGTTTCGCTGTTTTGTATGAGATATTTTTAGGGTTGGGGGCAGAAATTGAATGGCGGCGGTTGCAACTCTTCGAAGTGCGCCGGTGGGATTCTGCACTGAATGGTTTCTGTTTTGTTCCCTGCAATACCGCATTAAAAAAAAAAAAGAAAGGAACTGGAACGACACAACGGACATGATAAAAAAAAAAAAAAACTTATACCAACAGTTAAAAAAAATGGTTTGGAGTTTACATTTTGGGGGAGTTTCGAGACAGACAAGCCTTCAATTTAGAAAGCGCAATTTAAAACTCGACTTCAGGAAAGATACACACATACAAAAAATATATGTTATAGGCTTATAGCGTCGTGTAAAAAGTAATATCGAGTTAAGAAAAGAGACAACACTAGATGAAGTCACGAAGGACAACCGTGGCGGGAACACAATAGCGAGTAGAAGCCCTCAGAAAATAAGAAAACAAAAAAAAAAAGAAAAGAAAAGCCATGAGCAGACCCTCGTATTTCTTTCGACAAAACTGGACACGCACTTTACGACGCGCACGGGCCGCTTCGCCACAATACACCGGAGCCACTGAGGACGGAGGCCCCGTTGCTGCGTAGTGGAGGACACAATACAATCGCAAAGGAAACTATATACGTGTATCCAACCTGCTACGAAGACTGACCCTTACGAGTTTCGTCCAGACATCCATGCTTCGTTTCGATGGAGTGCAGGGGCCGCTACGAGCCATCGAAGCCAATAACAATGCCGCGTGAGTGTCACGTGATATTCGGCAGGGGAGCAGCGACGCGCCGAGCGCGCTCTCACGGGAAACATTTTAAGTGCAGAATTGGCTGGAATGGCTCGTTGCATCCGTGGCGGTTCAGCGGAAAGAGAAACGGAGTATAGAGGCTAACACTCCAGCAACAAAGAGAAACCAACGGTGGTAGACCGACGTTCGACATAAACACGGCCTTTACCTTGTGATATATATATATATATATATATATATATATATATATATATATATATATATATATATATATATATATATAATTTACGACTGTTTCTACGGAATCAGATCGAGAAGGCGGGACATCATTTCTGGAAAATAAAAGGGGAAGGGGGGGGGGGGGGTTGGGGGGGCTGGTTTGTGCTTTTTTTTTTTACTGAGCGACGCGTGATTGTGTTCGGCGCGTCAAAAAGCTGAAAATCTTCTTGGCGACGAAAGAAAGCACTTTGTCTCTCGGCGTCCATGATATGGATCTTGACGGCAGCCACACAAGCGGCTCCGCGTGTTTGATCCCCGTTTTTATGTTTTTTTTCTTTTTCCTTCGCTTTCGCTAAAAGGTTTTGGGCGGGTGACGCGCATAAATTTACGGCTTCAGAGGCTTTGGACGTGCTTAAGGCCGAAACAAGAGAAGCATGTTCCTTTCTCGCTAAGGCGACTTGTTCTCGCTCCATCTTCGCGTGTTTTTTTTAATTTTTTTTTTAATTTTTATTATTAAAGCACATTGTTTGCTTCACGTTTTCAAGGAACATTCTTATCGCATTTTGTCTTTTTTCGGTGACTATCTTCGAGATTATCGTTGAAAGGTCCGAAACCGGTTTGCTCTTGAATATAACGACGCTTTTTTTTGGCCTTCGATATCAACATTTTTTTAAAGGGACCACGAAATGACCTTTTTACTTTTGGCAAATAACTTTTACATTAAACCTTCAATGTACATTAAACGCCGAACAGGCATCCGTTTTCGTTTCGGTTTATTAACGTCTACACGAAAAATTAGTGAAATATCCATTTTTTTTTTCTTCTTCTTCAACTCACCGCAAAACAAGCCGCGGCGTAATTTTGGCGGCCATGACGTGCTCTGTCACCGGAACCGGAAGTTCTCTCGGCAGTAGAAGCATGGGAGCGTTAGCGGAGAGCTGGCGGTGTGCCTGCGGGTTTTACCACAGGGTTTTTACTGCGCGGATGGCGCCGATGCCACCGACATATTTCTGAATCGGCGCCTCTCATAACCGCGAAAGCCATGGCACATCGTAGCTGAGCGAAATTTAATTAGATATGTTACGCTACAGTGACAACATAGGACTGGTCCTATACGCCGGTACGAAGCGCAGCAAGTCGTCAGCCGTTTCCGCGGTGTCTCTAAAAAGAAGGGGACGCGCTGTCACTCACTGACGTAGCAGAAAATGCAGAGTTTTCTATGGGCTCAAGCTTTATTAACTTTTATTTTTGTCAAGATAGGCTCGCAGGTCAGAGGGGATGAAAAAATAAAATAGAAAGATGCAGTACGCCGTCTTGGACGATCACGACCTTCTTGATCGTACAAATCTCGCCACACGCCTTTTCTACGATTGCAAAAGACAATGTAATCTTAGCAGAGATATAGCAACGTAGCAATATGATTTCGTGATCACATAGACGTTGCGATCGTTCAAGGAATGCTAACACTAATCACTTTTCTCGGGTGATGAAAACGCGTCGAAATTCGCATTTTTCATACACGCCTTTAAATACAGTACGCACCATTAATATATTGAACTTGATCACACGCATGGAATGCGCAAAGTAAGAAAGCCGGGCGATGTTTGAGAGCACAAATGCTAAGAAAGCGCCACTGAAGTCGAAATAAACAAAGACGACAGCACGAGCGTTTCTGCTGTCTTGAAGGGTGCCGCCACAACATCACCGCACGAGTAGATGGATCTTCTTTTCTAGGACCAGCTGGGTTATCATCGCGACACGCGACGAAAATTCAGAGAAGGATAGCGCTCTACACGAAACGATGACCTTCCACCACGCCGACCAGGTCGATCATCACCACCGACGCCATGTTTTTCAGCAGACGGGCGGCTAAGCGCAGGCGCAGTCTGATCGTTCTCTTGCTTCGTTTACCACACGACAGATGGCGCATAGCTCCGAGCATTATAAACTTCGGCAATTTCCGTCACATCGCTAATTATTCAACAATATGTGGATCAAAATATTCTTTAACAAAACTTTTAAGAAACATTCGCCGGCAATTTGTTGTTTATTATCGCGGTGTTGGTGAGGTAGGCTCTGACCCAAGAGGCGATGTGAATTTGGCCGACGTGCCGTGGTACAACGGATGCATCGCAGTGAAAAGGCAGACAGCTTTCGAAGGAAAGAAGGTATAAAAGAGTCAGATATTTTAAAAAATTCTATAGAGAACATTTTTTTGGCCCTTGTAGCGCGGTACTTTACCAAGCCAATTTATGCGCTCACGTTAAAGGCTTGCCCCAGATTCGTGGGCACGCTGTAGTTTATTGGACATCGGCGAATTGTTGTTTGCGTTAATAGGCGGTTATAATACGAACAAAAAATCGCTATGGAAACGCTTCCCTGAAAGCATACCTTGTGCGTCGGACGAGTGATTTAAGACCAAACGACAGCAGAACCACCATGAACATAGACAACAACAAACACAACAACAACGACAACAGCGACAACAACAGCAACAGAAACAGGGCATCAGCAACTCTTGTCTCATCGTTTGTTGAACGTTAAAGCTCGCGAAGTCTGCGAAAAGATAAACGACAGCGACGAAAAGGGAGATGACAGGCTTCTCAGCACAACACCAACCCCTTCTCTGGCGACGCCACGCAACAAAGCAATTTTCTTTACCAACAGGCGAAACAAACCAACCAGCCCCGAAACCCCAAACAATGACCGCGCCGCGCTGAGTTCTTTGGAAATTAACGATCTCGACCACACCCTCTTTCTCACACTGTCACTGAGGATGGAACGGCAACAGACGCTGGCCGAGATGAAGAGAAAACGACGACAACAAAGATACTGAGAAGCTGTTCTGTCTTCTCGGGGGAAAAGGCGCTTGGCGGCGGAAGCAATCCCAGGAAGCCCGGCAATCAGTCCGAAAATACAACAAATACAAAATAAGAATACGCCCGGAGGTTGTTTACGTTCCCCAGTTTGACTAGGTTTTGCTTCAGGCTTCGCGGAGACGAATTCTTTCCCCTCTCCCTCTTCTGCTTTCCCCCCCGCTGTCTTCGACGTCCTCTGCGTACCACTTGGTGACCGGGAAGAAGAGGCTCCCGAAACTTTCTTTGCCCCATTCCTCTTCATTACCCCTTCCTTCTTTCAAATGACGTTACGTTCGCTCCAATTCACGCAGTGACGTCCGACTCACTTCTCTACTTCATTCTTCTCTCTAGTTTGCTTTTTTCACATCGCGCGCCTTCTTTGCTTCCACTCCTCTCACCTTTTCCCTTTCTTCCCTCTTTTCCCCTAGTTTTCACCAACTTTTCCTCTCTCCTCTCTCTCCTTAAGCCGCCTTTTCCCCAAACACCCCTTTTTTCCTCTCCCACTTTACTTTCCCTCCTTTTTTCCTTCCCTAACCAGGACTGTAACCTGCATTTTAACCAGCTACATCACCTTTCTCCCCTCTTCCCCTTCGCTATCCTCAAATTCTCCCTTTTCCTAACCGGACTGTAACCTGCATTTTCCACAACTACTTCTATTTTCTTCCCTTTCTACTTCCGTTTCGCCATTTTATCCCCCTCGTTAACCCGGACCGTAGCCTGCCTTTTCCCCTACTACTCCCCTTTTCTTCCCCCTTCTTCCCCTCATTTTGCCCATCTTTTCCCCTTCTTTCCCCAGCTAAGTCCAGTTCAAACTTTCCTCACCCTTTCACCCTGGTTTTTTTCTATTTGTTTTCCCTCTCTAGCTAACCCAGATCGTAACCTGCCTTCTCCCAACTGCTTCCCTTTTCCCCATTTAATCGTTTTCAGCGAAAGCAGTCGGGCGTCACTTGATATTCGGACGCGACTATTTCGCTCCTCTGCATCCACGCTCGCATGAGGTCGAAAAGAGGCTCGGCGGCTGCAAAATGGGGGCCGAGCCGAAAATAGGGGGAAAAGATTGGGGAAAGAAAAGCAAAAATGGGGAAGTGGAGACTTGTTTATACCCCTCTCCTCTCCCTATATTGTGTGGAGAACCGGACGAGGGGCAAAGTCCATTATGACTGCGAGCTTCTCCGGGGTTTTTCGCCGGAGCATTTTACTGGCCGCTGAGTCGGAAAACGACTCCCGACTGGACTCCTTTTACCCCGTGTTTTTTTTTTTTTTCTCTTTTCTTTCGGGTGGAGTGGTTCGTGCACCCGAATTCGGGTTTAGGAAGTAAGCGAAAGATGTAAACGGATATAAAAGGAATAAAACGGGAGAATGGGAACCTCAGATTCATCATCTATTTTCGCGCTGTCCATGCTTTCGGGGCTGCAGATGTTTTCGTAGCTTGCTGTTGAGAAAACCCGAGGACACTCTACACGGCGGCAAAGATTTTTCCGTGTCTCACGTGCCTTCTTGGATGTGGTTCGTGGAACGCGTCGCGATTTGTGTGACGTTGCAGCATATGTTTGGGTCACTGGGGACGCATTTCCACTTTGAATCTGGAGGACGATGAACCGCTTAAGGTCTCGTGTCAGGTCGCTTGCAATGGAGTTACGCAGAGTTCTACAGAGCGCCGCCCTTACAAACGGAACGTGCGGTGGTTCAATTTTTTTTTTTTTTGTTCTCATCATCTCTGTTATTTTTTTTTTTTTTGAAGGCAGAAATTGGTATTATGGGCATTGGGGAATATGCCTCACGGACTTGGATGGAAAAGTCCAGTATTGAACACTAGTTTGTATGGACACATTGCGGCAATTGACACTTTGATAGTAAAGTTCTGCGCATGCGCACACCTTTTCTTTGTGGCCTTTGTTCCCGATGTCCCCACTTTCGGAAGGCACCGTCCCGCACGACCACAACATCGTCGGCACTGAACCTCGCCCGTATTTCGCCTTTTTTGACGATTCTTTTCTTGACTTGAAAGTAAACATTTGGCAGAGATCTGCCTGGTTGGGTAAGAACAATTAGAAGAGGGGAAGGAACGCCAACCAAAAATAAAAAGGAGCCCAACGTTTCGAAACCTGCTTGGTTTCTTGTTCAGGGGCGACTATGTGCGCGAAGAGCAAGTGGCCTTCTTTTACGGCGGTGGCCGTGATGTTTTCGCGATCGTAATGTGGCTGAGCCCGATGTCGTAGCCGGATGGTAGAGCGCCAAGCGACCGATTGATGTTTTGCGGTGTGGTTTGGATGTGCCATGACTCGACGAAGAGCCTCTGCCGGGAATTGGTCTCAATGTCGAGGATGCGTGTGATGCGTGTGTTGTCGAAGTCAATGCGGTGGTCATTCAAGTCACTGTGTTCCGCAACCGCGCTGCGCTCATGATCGAATTTTCGCACGTCGTTTTTGTGCTGGCTAATTCGTTCTTTAAAGTTTTTGGTTTCGCCGATGTATGTGGCAGGGCAATCCGCACAAGGAATCTGGTAAATAACGCCTTGCGCTCTTTCCTTGGGGGGACGATCTTTTGGCCGGGGCATCAGGTGTCCAAGCGTTGACACTGGTTTGTGGGCCATCTGTACGCCTTCTTTTGCCAGCACACGCGCGAGCGCTTCGCTGGTTTCCTTTTAAAGGGACGCAGACGCGCGTGGTGGAGCGGGGATGTGCGATTTCTTGTGGTCTTAGGCGTCGATCAGACTTGCGTTGACGACGAGCGATTCGCTGAATAAAACTGCGCGTCTAGCCGTTATTTAGCAGGTCGGAGATGATGGTTTCTTCTTCCTTTTTTCTGTAGTCCTCCGACGAGCAAATAGTCTTCGCTCGGGACAGGAGTGCCTGGACGACCGACGCCTTGTGGCTTGCAGGGTGGTTGGAATCAAATCCGAGGTAGCGCCCAGTGTGTGTGGGTTTTCTGTATACTGTGAATTCCAATTGATCTTTTTGTCTTTTGACCAGCACGTCGAGAAATGGCAGGGCGTCGTTCTTTTCAGATTCAACGGTGAACTGGATGGCCGGCTCGATGGAATTGAGGTGTGCCAAAAAGTTGTTCACTTCTGACTTCTTCATAATGCAGAAGCAATCGTCGACATACCGTAAAAACACTTTAGGGCGTGCGGTGAAAGACTGCAGCGCGCGTTGTTCAATGGCTTCCATTGTCAGGTTGGCCGTGGTGACGGAGATGGATGCGCCCATTGCGGTTCCGCTGGTCTGCTTCAAGAATTCTCCTTTAAAGATTAAGTAGGTGCTCCCCAGGCAGAACTCGAAACCAAGCAGGTTTCGAAACGTTGGGCTCCTTTTTATTTTTGGTTGGCGTTCCTTCCCCTCTTCTAATTCTTTTTTTTGAGTATGGATAACAATTACGCATGGCATAAAGGGCCACGAAAATCAATAACAACGGCACTATTATATCGTGTACTTAAAGGCGGAGGTATGTTGGGCTGCACCTGATTTCTAGAGAAAATATGGTCCGTAGTTCGCGGGCATCGACCCGGACAGGGTTCGTTACTCGAAAGAGGTCTAAATCGTATTTCATGTAGGGGCTAACGCGTACAAGGCAGAGCGAATGTTACAGTGCGTCGTATTGTGTATTGCCCCGCATAATTGTTATCCCAACTAATTTACCGACGTACATACTTATTGGAGTTCTAAAAAGTGCGCTTTCAACAACGACCTTAGTATAAAAAAAAAATGAAGGTCCGACGCAGAATTTTTTTTTCTCCAGATGTGGCATAATTAACCCTCGCGTACATTAGTAATTCTCCATGGACACCCTTTTGAGAACTTCGCGCCATCTAGTGGCTATTTCACCAATTGCCGCAGTATGCCATTGTTTGGGCACGCGTGCTCTGCGCATGTAGTAAACACGAGGGTTGTGTCAGAGCTGAACTCGGCTCAACCGGTATTGAAAACGAGCGCTGCGTTAGCGTTAGGCGACGACTCGGATCCAATCAAACGTTTCGTGGCCAATGGATGGGTGGATAGATGTTAATGGCTATACCTTTTGTAACGGGCGGTAGTTTGCGCCACCTATCCCAAGTAATCGGCTACCGCCAATGTTTCTTGATGAGGTATTGAAAAGGACCTATTACAGCCAAATACGGCGGAGCCTGGTTGTGATTTTTGTGGCCAACTCTTGGACGTGTCACTCAAATTGTGCACACCATTTTTGGTGTACAAACAAATAGTGAAGTCGAGTGTGGCGCTATGTATAGCTAGTTTAGCAGAACATTTTTTCGGTTACATAGATAGGCTTAGGCAACGCTTGCCCGTTGAGATTTGTTTAGAATGTCGTAATACCAGACGAAGCTTGCACGATGTTTAGTGCGGGTTTATGTATACATTTCCCATTTGCGCGACGGTAATGGACGGTTGAGGTATCGAACACTCTAGAGTCTGCTGTATCACACGTGAACGTAGCATTAGCTTAAATTTATTATCGTTCGCGCTTAGGCTCTGCTCGTTCCAACAAAGATAACATTAATTCTGAAGCAAACTTGAGAGTGTCTAAATAAACAAATCGGTATATAAAAGACGGGACAATAATTCACTGTTTATAAGACGCCGCGTGTTTACATGTGGCCATTGATTAGCGCTCGTCGTCTAGGATTAAAAATAATAAATCTCAAAATATAATACCAAAGTTTTCACGTCATAAAAAATAATAAAAAAAATTAAGAGATCTTAGTTCAGGGTGGCCCACTGATATGCCGTACTTATTGCGATAACCGTCATGGAGTAAAACATTTCCGCTGTCCGAGACGGTTACCCGATAGTATAATTTTTATTACGTCGATGGCTATCTGTAGCCCATAAAATCAATTTCCGTAGCGCGACGAGTCCGCCGCCGTATAGTGCCTTCAGAAGTACCGCGGGTCGGAGATAAACGCATTCCCGGCGTCGTTAAAAGGGTTGTAAAAAACTGGAAACCATGTTTGAGCGCATCTCTTGAAGCTCCCCAAGACACTCAGCGAAGTAAAAGAAACGCGTCGCTAAAGAGATGGCTATTCCTGGGTTAACGGGGGCAGACGCTGCCCGGTCGTAGACATCAAGACGGTTTCAAGTCTACCCTAGCCACTGCAGAGACATGCTCAAGTGTGGCCCACCAGCCCCCATTATATCTGTTTCTTTGGGTCTAGAGGTCTCACGAATACTATCAACTGGAGACGCCATCTCCTGTTGGCACTTTATCCGGTCAACTTGACTAGACGTCTTTTGGAGAGACGTCTAGGTACAAGTGGGACTCACCAACCGGCATTATATTTGTTTATCGGGGACCTAGGGGTCTCGCGTTCTGTCATCCGGAAACACCATTTCCTGCCGCCACTCTGCCGGCTAACTTGATTTATTTGATGAATCACGGTTCGAATACTAAACTACCCTTTGTAGAAGCGTCTAGACTAAAGTAAAACCCGCCATTCTTGTTATCTGTTGTTGTTTTTTTTCTCGGGACCTATTCGTCTGACGTACACCACAAACCAGAGACGCCAACTCCTGTTGGTACTCTTCCAGTGAGCTTAACTTCTTGATTCATCAAGACGGTTCGAATGCTATACCCTACCCCTTGGAGAGACATCTAGGCTCGGGACTCGCAACCCGTCGTTATATTTTTTTTTTTATTGAGAACCTAGAGCTCTCACATACTATCAACCGGATGCCATCTCCCGTTGGCATTCTTCCGGTAAACTTCTTGACGCACCAGGACGGTTCAAAGACTACACCACCTTTCCCAGAGACATATAGACTCAAGTATGGCCCACCAACCCTCGTTTTAGATTTGTTTCCTGGGGACCTAGAAGCCTCACGTACCATCAGCCGGAGACGGTACCTCTTGTTGGCACTCTTCCGGTGAACTTGACTTGTTGATGCATATTTACTCCCTCCGAAAATCCGCACGCTCCAGGACTGCCCTAGACTTCCTCGTCCCCGAGCGCGGAATATCAAGCGCAAACAGGAACCACCCGTAGGGGTTAGTTGCCCGAGACGACCGCAGGGAGTACACATCCAGACTTCCTTATTGCTCGCTCTCTGAGGGCCCAGTCGCGTTCCTGGGGTTCAGGAGGTCATTGGTGAAGGTCGCGATGTTGAAAGTCGTCACGCCACGACGGCGGCCATAGTGCGCTCGCGCGCGCGCGCGCGCCTATCGCTGAGTGCATTGCCGGCGGAAATTTGCCCAAGTGGTGATTTACGACGAGGGGGCTCGTTCGCACTGAAAGGATAGATAAAAAAAGAGAGGCATATACGTGCCAAACTAACGCACAAAATACAAAATGGAGAAGAAGATGGTGCAGAACATGACCGAGCGATTGGAAGTCGGCGATTTATACCGCCGCCATTTTTTTCCTCCTTCAGGCAAAAGAAGGGGGGCTTGTGTCGAAAAGGAGCGTGATCTATTGCCCGTGCACGCTTGTTCTCTTCGGTTCGCGTGCCGCAGCTTCGATTTTTGGGATGGTGGACGAAGCGGGCACGGTGGATTCCTTCTGGTTTCGTTTCTGGAGGTTCGACGTGCGTCGATGCTCAAGCCGCGGGTGTTTATTGGGCCAGGCGGAATTAACGAGTTTGATCGTTGGTCCGTGACGATAGGAAAGAGTTTCGGAAGATGAAAGGAAGAGAAAAAAGAGATATGTGTAAATGAATTATGGTTCGTAGAGTTCTCCTCAATCAGGGCATGTGATGAGGCTCTTCCTGAAGACGGAACGAGGCAAGTTGAGTAATATTTCGTCATATGGCGAGCGAGCAATCAACTGAAGTTAAGTAGCTTGTTTGCGATGATTTGTTTTCTCTGAAGTGCTAGCTTTCCTTTATTTATTATGTGTTTTGAAAACAGGGTGATTTTCAAACCTGCAGATTGTACTCGGCAATGTTGAATTCTTTCCGTACGATTTAACGAAGTTTCGCTACGCGAAGGCATACAGTGCTATTGGGCGGATCGAAAACGTTATCTACACAATTTTCGAAACCACATGGTGCTACCAGTTCCCCATGAGTGGGAGTGTTTGTAGCGTGGCACATGGCTGTTGAGGAAGACGCCTCGTCGTCTACGTGAGTCGTTATTTGGCAACACAAATCGCTTACGCCATTGCGAAAAAAGAAAAAAGAGTTCTTGTTATCTCTGTGGGGAGAAAACGAAAACAAACAAGAAAACTATTGTTAAAATGCTAGAATATCCGAAGACCATACAAGTACAATTTTAACAAAATTGTGTTTCATAGGGGCAGAGCCGAAGTCAGTCAAGCAGTTTTTTTATAATTAATAAAAAAAAACAAAAAAAAAAAACGTCAGACTATACACAACTCCCAAATGCCAAAAAATCACAACACAATTGCTGGCATACGAAAAATGCAATGGCAGCATCTTCTGGGAAGAACTGCATGCACTTCAAATTACCTACTTCTTGTGGTGACCATACTGGCACCGATTGTCAAGAGTTCTTATAATAATCAAACAGTGAATCGATTAACTTGGCTAAACAATGCCTTCGTAACAATCAAGCCTTTGAGGAAAACAGAACAGCAATACATTTCGTGCTCATTTCTTCTTAGGATAAACAGGCTAATCAATGTCGCTTCATCTAAAACACGATGGCAAAAATATTTTCAAACAATTTTTTTTACCACAGTTTGACTAATTTACGCGCCATCTTTAATATTTATACTTTGTTAACGCATCATGAGTAAGAACGCTCGCAGCTCGCAAATCTAAAATACCATTGTACGATGTATACGGTCTCAGACTCCCCACAGAGTATACGCGATTGTTTCCGCGGCGGCATGCGCCAGGCAAGAGGGGCGTGGAGTGGCATCGCGTGCGGTGTGTGTGTGTGTGTGTGTGCGTGCGTGGAAGACGGCTCCTTCATTAGCTGCCCTTTGGGGCGCTCCTTGCATGGCACACTGCACACGCACGCACACAGCTCCCCACGCCGACAGAACTGGTTTCCGTTCGGAGTGCGGGGTTACGCGCCGGTCACCCCGCCGGGGTTCACGAGCGCCCCCCCCCCTATGGTGTCTGTCCCACTCCTGCAGCGCTCCTTCTTCACGGACCGAAGCTGAATCCACGAAGCAACATTCACACCGCTCTCGGAACATTATACAAAAAGACACGGAGTTCTCTGCGGACACGTTGACAGCAATGTCTGCGGACACGTCTGCAAACTGTCTTTTGTATGGTGTATCGGCAGTGTGAAAGCGGCTTAAGAACGCCATGACACAGCCTATAAGAGTCAACTGAGTGGAGTATCGCAGATTACATTCGAAAGTCCCCCTGATAAAAGGTATACCTTGGACGCCACGAATTCATCGCCTCCGATTGGGTAAACTGGCTCAAGGAAAGCGATGACGCAACGTGCTTCGAGGCTCGCGATTGGACGAGCTTCACCGTAACCTCCACTTCGCTTCATCTAGCAGGGGAGTATAGGGTATGGTCAACCTCAGAAACGACCTCTGCAAGGCGTTACCCTTTTGGGGCAAGACAGCGTGGGCTATCTCATCCACTACTCATTTCTTCTTTTTTTCTATTACGCTTCGGGTGTGGTGGTGGTGGTGGCGGCCGTGGTGGGGCAGCGTGGTTTGTAGGCTGCGGATCCGCTTTGGTGACCTTGGTCGAACTTAATTTGGCTCCGGGGGAAGACGACGGAGCCTGTCTGCAATGTATCCGCGAGACAGTAATGAGTTCTTTTGTTTTTGTTTTGGGGCGTCGTGCATGGACTAGCTCAGGAGGTCAACTCCACTAGAGTGTGGGAGAGAGGAAGAGGGAAAGGTTAATGAGATATAGAGAAGTTCGCCTTTACTCATAGCTGAGTATGGTAACCTGTTTACTGGGATGGGAATTCGACGTGGTCAGTGGGTTCAAGAGCTGTTTGTTCACTGGGGCATCTACCGCGCGCTTATCTGTACATCGGGGCAGTGTCGTTTTGTTCTAATTACAAACACCTTTTACTTTAGCCGGAGCTGCGCTTCGATGGGATGTTCGATTGGAAGGGGAGATTGGGAACAGTGAAATAGAGAAAGAAAATTCAAACAAAAACTTTGAATTTTCAATACAGTTCGCATGCACTCACGCGTAATGTTGATGATCATGGAGTTTAGTGTCGTCAAGGCGTTTTAAAAAGATATACGGTTGATCTGCCGTCGTGTCCATGAACGAAGAG
The DNA here is from genome assembly GCA_013358835.2 of Ixodes persulcatus. Classification (NCBI taxonomy): domain Eukaryota; kingdom Metazoa; phylum Arthropoda; class Arachnida; order Ixodida; family Ixodidae; genus Ixodes; species Ixodes persulcatus. The sequence goes on along the minus strand of JABSTQ010007101.1, from coordinate 158,125 downwards.
TAGTCGGATGTTTGTGAAGATTCTTTGTCAACACTTCCAAAATAAAGTGTTTTTTTTTTTCTATTGTTTTCGCCTATGTTTGATATTTGAGCACTATACGTTTCCTGATATTTCGCTTGATATGACCCGGCGTTATTTCAATAACCCGATCTCATCAAGTGTTCGGCGCATGCGTCACGCGGCCATAACTTAAGTCTACAGGAGGCAGAAGCCGATGCACTCCCGTTAAAAAGAGCGGCGAAAAACAACAAATAAGAAAATCAGATAAAGCAGAAATCAGATAACACCACATGCGGAGATATCTCAAAGAATGGTCGCATACTCTGTTTCACCTTAAAATGAACCGCCCCCGATGTACAAGCCAACACAGCGCTGCGAACGTTATCAGCTGCCTTCGGGTTCCATGCATGAACCACTGCGCCCAACCAGAAGGTCATGTGACACATTCTCAGCGTTTGATTGGCTCGCAGTGTCTATTGCGGTTCATCTTTGAGTGAGCCTGGAGTACGGCACTTGCGTTCCATAGAAGCTGCGTGGGTGCTCGCCAAGCGAAAGCCGACGTCGATGTCCTCGAAGCACGCCATGTCAACAGGCGCGGCCGTTGCACCGCTGTGGGATTGCCGAGTCCGCCTACGTCCCGAGCGCAACGTACGATAGGTTTGGACAGAAACTCAATAGCTACTAAATTCAGCCGGAACGTATTTCAAGTTTGTGACGTAAGTTTCTCGGTGAGTTAGTTCAGCGCTCTATCCTGTCTCCCTTGTCTATCCTTCCTTGTCGTATTTGCGCTGTTAATTCCACATAGTGAGTTCGAAATTACGACTCTCCTTCAGTTAAACAAAAAACCATCGTTGTAGATTTGCTGCTCGCTGTGGCGGGGTATTACGCGTTCTCTAGCTTGAGTTAATGATTTTAGATCAGGTAAGCAGAACACTTTAGCTTAAACTGTTTAACGCAAATAATTTCTGGATTTATGTGCATATTATAGTATATTTAAATATCTATCCATGACTGAAGCCGACACCACATTGGCAGTGTCCAGGATTTTCATAAAATCCCTATTGATTGATGAAGACACTTTTTCTTTGAGACTATGCAGTCTAGATCGTTTCCCGCTTCGCCCAGATAGCCTTTGTTTGACCCTTTCAACAGTTGGAACCGATCTTCTAAGTTCTAACCAGATATTTACTACCTTGCGTTTTATAACTTGTTATTTCATGGAGTAAAAAAGAAACGTATTTTACGTATTTGATGGTAAAGTTTGGTCTACACATTCGTCACTCCCAAGCTTTCTATTTTTCTTTTACGTTTGAACAAGTAACTAACTTTGCTTTTCTCAGAGGAAGCTGAGCAACAGCATTGCGCTCACCCATAAGCGCACAAGTATGAATTAGCAACAACGCTTGAAACAACCAGCTAAAGCTTGCTGCAAAGGATAATGTTTTATACTCTATGTTGTTCGATTCATGTTACTTCAGCGCTGCTTACGACTGCTTTCAGTCAGTACTTAAATCTAATGCATTCAAGGTCCCCATTCGTTCACATCAATGTTGAATAGGCTGGGGCCTTGGAATGGGAAACAAAACCCCACCAGGTTGCTTTCGCCGCAATTGTTTGTCTCAGTTTGTCTTATTTAGCATCAGTCATTCATTCATTCATTCATTCATTCATTCATTCATTCAAAGTAAAAGTCGTTCAAGATTACCGTCTGTGATTGACTTGATGCGCTCTAACGCAAATTATTTTCTAAGATCTAAGCTCTACTTCCGTATTAAAATCGATTACGTTAAAATATTTGTTCCTCTTCGCAGCTATACGTGCCAATATTACAGCCGCATAAATAAAACCTAGTGTGCGTCCCCGTCAGTTTTAGGCACAAAACGATATTCGTTTCGCCGATCTCAAGCGCAGAAAGGCCGGAGCTCGATATGAGGAACGCCGCAAAACTGATGGCCGTTCAATTCGCCGGAGGCGCCAACCATAGGTCTCTCTGACACACCGAAGCGCCAAGTATACAAAAATGAGGACGGAGAAAAAAAAAAAAAGAAAAGAAATCGATGTGGCGAAGTGGCGTTCGCATTTTGCCTCCTCTTTGTGGAACCGAACAACAAGCCTGCCCATGGCTGTCTGCCTTTTGCCGGAAAGAGAGCTAAGACAAAGGACTAAAACAAACTAAAAAGAAAAGCAAGAAAGAAAAAAAAGAAGAAGCCTGGCCCCACAGGCGTCAATTTGGAGCGCCCACGTTCAATGGCACGCGAACACGCCAAAGGTCCATCTTCCGGTTTCCGAACACGTCTCTCGGTCCGTCTGTGCTCGATGACTGTCTTCCAGTTCTGCGCGCCCCGGCAGTCCTGTCTCTCTCCGAGACACCGACGAGGCCGTGAGGGCCCACTTATCCCAGAATCGTAGATCCATTTGCGGGAGTGGTTATATAAGGTCTTTCCTTTGCCAGCTTTATTGTTATGCTCGTTATTTTTTATTTTATTATTTTTTTCACGCGGAAATACTCGACCTGCTTTTTTCTCAACGGTCTTTTTTTTTTTGTTTTGAGATTAAGTGGTACTACGTCTGCTAGGAGAGGTGGCGGAGGGCGCTTGAAAGCGAAGGTGATAAGTTAACTCGATGTTGCTGATTCGGAAGCGAGTTCATTCGTAACCATCGTCCGGTCTGCCAGTGACGTGTTCCCTGGAGATACGGCGTTAAAGGGGAAAAAAATTGACGGCGCCGATATTAACGGAACTGACGTGGACAAGTGCTCTCGCTTTATGAAATACTGTCGTGTAGTTCACAGGTGCCCGTTCGTTGTGGCACCCAGTTCTGCTGGGCTAACAATTTTTTTTTTTTTTTTAGGGGCGAAGCTTCTTAGGGGCTAGCCATGTCCGTCCGCCGTCCGCCGTCCGCCGTAGGCCCGGCGTCGGGTGCTCGTGCTTCTGCTCGTGAGATCACGTGCTCACTGAGCACGTGAGCACATGCTCACGTGCTCGTGTAGGGCAAAAAAAAAAAATTGGAAAAAAAAAAGATGAAAGAACTTATGAAAAAGAAAAAGAAAAAAAAGGAAAAGAAGAAAACCACACATTCTCCTACTGACATGAATGAAAAGGCTCAAAGAAAAAGAAGAACAAAAAGAGTTCCTTCTGAGATGCCATCCCATCTGTCTGCTTAAAAAAAGAAGAAGAAAACCACACATTCTCCTACTGACATGAATGAAAAGGCTCGGCATGCTGCGGCTCGGCGTCTACGCAGACAAGCACCACCAGAGCTTCGCCCCAAGCAACATCATTCACCACGTGGAGATGCGGTCAATTTTTTTATTTAGACTTTAGACGATACATTTTGCCTGACATACCAAGGTAAAATACAAGACGGTCTGTCGAGAGTGATTGTGATGTGTGTTTGTTTAGACAACGGCAAACGAATCAACCTCAGTGGGTGCCTGGCGAGTCTCCACTCTAGATAATAAGGTTAGTTAGTGTGCCCTTTCACAGCTAACCTGCGTTCGTTCACGTGCGTCAGGCAGTAGAGATGACCACACGCCGGTACATTGCTCATCTGTATAGATCGAAACGGGCAGGAGTGTGGGGACTGAACCAGTGTTCTGTGGGCTCTCCGACACGAGCTTTCGCTCCACGTCATCTGAGCTGCGGTGCGGCGACACATGCCCTGTTTACATGTTGCGATTTTGCTTACGATTCCGCAGTTGTGACTTTAAGAAGTGCAACTTCCACCACTTTTTTTTTTTTTTTTACCACGCGAGTGAAGTCGCAACTGTGAAGTAACAAGTAAGATCGCGCCACATCAAACAAACAACGCGTGACCACTGTTACTGACTAGCTGGACAGCCTCAGCAGCTCAGCAGCTGAACTCTGCTGAACTAGAGCAGCGTCGTACACGTTCCTCCAAAACAGGAACAAAAGCTCGTTTCTCGTTCCCTAGTCTTGAATCGAGTTCCTGTTACAAGTTTCAGTGTTGCGAAATGAACGCGTTCCCTTTACTTTTCCAAGATTAGAACGCGTCGTTACTTTAACTTTAGATTTTCGTTAAGCAAATATTGTTAACCGTTAAGTTCCCGTTCCAGTTTCACCGGCTCAAAAATGGAACGGCGGCGTATTCCTCAGTTCCTCCTAAAGGAGCGCGGTCCAGGAACGTCGTTCCTTGGAACGCCGTTCCGTACAACACTGAACTAGAGCGACTTTCGAGAGTCGCGTGTCGATTATTAAAAGGCCGGAACCACTGCACAATGGTGGAACAACTGACATCGTGGAACGTGCAAGTCATTCCATAAGATAGCGAACGTAGGAGCGCGGCCAACGCTAGGAGCTGACGAGCTAATCAAACAGCATTGAAAGTGCAACGTCACTGCGCTCATCACATTTTTCTGTGGGTGTTTTTTTTTTCCTCCTAATCCAACCCAACGCATGAAGTGCCGTGACCAACGCTACTAGAACACTCAGTTGGGAAACTCACCCTTGAAACCTGGCCCTCTGGTGTCCGCCGAGACCGAGGTAAATACAATAACAGTGCCACAATTTAGCAACGAGTTGAAACATGAAAGTTTCTTTATATAGCCACTGCTAGAGTCATTGAGGCTATGTTCCAAATCTTACCCGAGTAACCTGTATCCTACGTCAGCGGATAGTACAACCTGACATCGCGAGTAAACGATCCGCGGCTGGATTTTGGAACGGCCGGTATACTCACCTGGATACTATGCGGATTGGCTTTGTCTTGGGCTACGGCCAAAAGAAAACATAGCAGCTATGGGGGAAAATAGCGGACGATCTCTTTTGATCGTGGAGAAACCCCTCGAAGAGACCATAATGTTAATCGCTTCGAAGTTTTTCTTTGACAGTGACGACACCTTCTTTTTGGGCTGCATATTGAGATCAAAATTACTTACTCCTTTCAGGTAGACAGCAAAAATTTGTTTTTATTAATCAGCGCGATCTCTGTTAAGTTTAGTCCAGGTGATCTAAACGCATACGTTCCACGCATCGTAATTTGCCCCGATTTCGTTTTGCAGAAATTGCTTCCACACGGTGTAGCGGTACAGCGCAGGGGGCTTTTTACACGGTGGTATGTAACTTCGTTCGCTTTGACGTGAATATGATTACAAAGTCACAGAGAGAACTTCCAAATTGCTATAGGGGATTTCTTGGGAAGGAAGATGGGTTGGGGTTGCTGACTGATCATATACATGACAACTTCGATGCCTTCACTGCTTTCCGAGCGTTGTCCTGTCATTACACACACACATTGGGAAATAATAATGAAAAAGTTCTACATCTACTACGTGCGAACATTTTCAGCCTCGAACGTAAGAATACGGAGTTCCCTCCAACGCCGAGGACGAGGATGCGGAGAAGCTCCTGTTTACGCTCGCACTCTATTAATAACAACAGGTGTACCTTCCCGGGGAAGGTGCACTGTCTTGATGTGGTGAACAGCCAATTCCTGCGTTATTGTTATTTCGAAAGTCCTCCACTAGAGCCAACGGAGCAAACGAGCTTTGGCGGCTGTCGGCGCAGAAAGCAGACGACGAGCAGACGCGGGACGTATTTACTCGATTTGATCCGACGTTACCCCATGATCGAGGAGGGTAGCGTGAGTAATTACTCCGGAGTAAACAACCCGCTTCTGGAACGCGAGTTCTGACGCCATCGAGTAAGCGCGAGTTAGTTTTGAAACTCCACGGCACTGAATCTTTACTCCGGAGTCGGGATGGAGTAAATTTCGGAACACAGCCTGAACGTTACCAGAGTACAGGAACTCCGAGGCTGACGGTACCAGGATGGCGGCTCAATCTTTTTTTTCTTTACAGTGGTCACCATAAGCTTTTAGAAAGCGTGTTTTTGCATAAAAACAAACGGGAAAAGCTCTTTTTGTAGGAACATTTGTTGGAGGTTAGTACAGAATGACAGGCGTGTGGTGTTTTCTAAAATATTTAGTTTACAAGGTTTTCTAGCACAATGAATATTGTTTTTATACAACCCCATGTCTCACCGATGATTTCAGGTAACGCGTCCCGACCCTGGGCGCGTCCTAATTTTGGCAGAATTCGCGGCGCGTCCGCTTGGGAGACGGGGGGGGGGGGGGGGGGGCGTCCTTGAAACCCATTTCACCGTACATGTTTCAGAGTCTAAATGGACGAAGAAAGACAAAATAGAACAGTAGTAGGGCACGCTATCGAATGCGATACTCCCGAACGAATACAAGCAGCCGTGCAGTAGCCCGAGTGGCCTCTGCGGGAGAAATGGCGGCTTTGCGATCGCCATTAGCTGGGTTCTGGAGTTCAGATCGGTACCAATTTTCGGAGCAGACTCTATGGCAGTTTTCCGACTGTGTTGTTCTATACTCGGTTTCACCTTACGTCCGGACGCAGTGGACGCTACGAGCTATCCGAGCCAATCGCGCTCTGTGGACGCAGTCCGTGATACGCTTTCCGCGCGTCGCTGTGCCCCCTCTCCAACGTCACGTGACCCACACATCAGTGATGGCAAAATTACTTTCAAAAAAGTAATTAATTTACATTACTAATTACTTTCCTAAAACTGGGGAAATCTAATTAAATTACATTACAAATTACTGCACACTAAAGGTAATGACATTGCATAACAATTACTTTCCAAGAGTAATAAAATTACTTTGACATTACTTTTGAATACCTTGAGGCAGTATTTTGTGATTGATCACTTTATTTACCGTATACACCAACACAGTGTTTACAAAACAAGCCCTCATTTGCCCACACAGCGCGAATGTAGCAGCCATATCCGGGAAAAGCGAGGCGCTGCGCATGAGCAGCGCCGACAGCAGTGCCACCGCAGTGATGTGACGTCAAAGAGCTCAGTTCGTCCATATGTATTAAAACTCAGATCTTCCTGTTTACACCGCTACAACCTTTTGTGCTTCAAAGTGAACCATACTGAACAGTGGTTTTGCTGGCGCACACGACATAAGTGTTAAATATGATGAATATAGCTTCTTTAGATGTGACTCAGAAAGGCAGTCGACTCACCAGTTTCGCTAATCATTCAACAATGAAGGTTCTTACTAAATGGGTGATATGTTTCCGTCTTCCTGATTTATATAGAAGTTGTAGTCCGTGTCAGTTTGTTAAGTCGGGCAATGGCAGCTCGTTCTTACAGTGAGTCGTGACGTGAAACGTTTCCCTTCCGCCTAAGATGCAATCTGATTCTGTTCTCCCAAAAGCACTTACTATGCTCGGCAACAACTTTTCTTGGCATTTCCAGGGAGACGAGGAGAGCCCGCGCAGCTTTATGCAGCGCTCAAGATGGGAGAGGGAACGCGTGCCTGTACCCTCCACTGCATTGCCAAGAAGAGTTGTAGCCGAGTATAGTTGACCTATTCTCGATCATTCCTTTCAAGGAGCATTTTTTTCCAGGACCCTAAGAGGCCAAGTTTTTGCGCATTGTCCCACAAAGGGCCTGAATAATTGCTCAGCAGAAGCGTCACCACTTGAGGAATGGCGCGAGCTTCCTAAATTGTGTACTTTGCCAACAAACGGGGGGCGAAATCTCCTTGTAGGCTCATTCCCGAATAAACTTCCAAAAGGAAGGCAGCGGGGCATAGCGCGAGCAGCACCTGCTTTGCTCGAGGACGCACGAAACGTTTTGGGGCTTTGACAAGGCATTTGGAATTAGCTGTTTATTTCCTATCGTTCATTGTTCACAATTGTCGATGCTTAAGGTTCGACCTTGCTTGACAAAAGAGCAAGCAGGCTGGGGATCTGTTTGTTCTATATTCTTATAGCCTCGTCCCACTAGAGCGACAAACACCGGTTTTTGTCCGACGACACCACAAAGTTCCGTGTCGTCGATGCTGTCCCACTGCAACGACCAACACCCGCGACAAGCGCCGACAAACGATCGACGGACGGACGAGTTCTTGTCTGTCGTTGGGCCTGAAGCGCAGCAAGCAGTCCCACTGAGGAACATCTCTCGAAGACAAACTAATCCTCCTCGCCCACTTATGCCTTCTGTTGCCTCCCTTCCCACCCTTCTTCCCTTCCTCCCGGAACGAGAAGCCCTTGGCGGCCACTCCTCGTTCCCGCAGTTCCGGTCCCTCGATTGCACGTAGTGGTCGCGGGCGCGGCTTGCTGGCTGGCGCCGGGCGGTCGTGTTGCGAAAGTGAATTTGCTGTGCCTGGTTTTGCTCGCGAAAACTTGGTGCGCGAGTTGGTGCTTCAAGACGCCGAAGTCTACGCCCCTGCATCAGGATGGCATACACCCATGTGCGAGGACTGACCAAAGTAAGACCGCTCACCACGAAGTAGGACACGACGTTCCGCGGCAAGCCATTCCGGCAGACGAGACACTTGTCATCACGTTCTGTGATAATCGGGATGCCGTATTGTCCTCCTGAAAAACGCCTGCCCTCGATCATTCGGATATGCATTTATAAACATCCTCAAAATCGGCGTGAAATTCCGTGGCGCTCACCTAGAATGCCTCGAACGGCCCAAAAAAGTAACGATTCGGGTATTCTAGTTCGGAAAAGGTTTGGTGTCGATTGTCACAACTGTTTGCGGAAAGTCGCCAACGGCAAATGAAGAGAAGCGGAAGCTTTTTAATCAAGAAATAAAGTAATCGTATCCACTTTCACCGTGTTTGTCGGCGCGTTTTATGCCCAAAGAGCAAAACACGAAAACCGCGTCGCCGTCCCACCCGTCGGATTCCGCCGGGTGGGACGGCGGACTCCGACGAACAGGCTGTCTGTCGGTGTCGTCTGTCGCTCGTTGTCGTGTGTCGCTGTCGTTTGTTGCTGTCTGTCGCTCTAGTGGGACGCGGCTATTAGGTTTTAAAATGTGTTGACCTCACTAATGACGTGTCCTTCGCCTTGTAGCCTATAAGCCGTTCACCCCTAAGCTGACAGTGCGGTGGAAGCTACGTGTTTGTTGGAGCAGTCACACATCTGTCTTTCGCGGTCGCCATGCCCACGCGCAGAAAAAGGGACGGGACAGGTGATTAAAGGGAGGTGTTTGATTGGTTCTGGTTAACTTGCAGCTCCCACCGCACTGTCAGCTTAGGGATGAACGAAGTATAGTATCGTCGTGATGGCGCGTCACCGTGAATCTGTCGTGGCTGGATCTCGTAAGCCTTTGCCTTCCAGCGATGTCTACACGTAAGCTTTTTTCCTTCGCCATTCCAGCCCTCTTTTGTGCGCTAGTTCAGCTCTTCGTACGAGGCTTCGCGCTCAGGTGGCCGTCGATTATTTGCTCCGATGCTCTTTCACAACATTTCACCACGCAAAATAATTGTTCTCTTTCTTAAAGCTTGCAAATGAATTTTCTAGTTTAGGACAAAAGCAATTTGAAAAGTAATGAGCAATTTTCTCGAAATTACTGCCGGAAAGTAATTCATTACATTACTAAATTACTAGCCTGAAGAAGTAATTCCTTACATTACCCATTACTCCAAAAAGTAATTTAATTATTGTAATTCTATTCCAGTGATGCCATTACTGCCATCTCTGCAACACATACCCTTGGATTGGCTCCGATGGCTCGTAGCATCCGCTGCGCTCGGACTTAAGGTGAAAAGAAGTATAATAACGTTAGTCGTGACGTTGCGGTTTTATTCCCACATTTTACAGGGATTCCTCTGCTGCCAACAGAGGGAAGTCTTTAGAAAAGGGTCTATTGACTTTGGGCTGAACGGGTCGATGAGACGACAAGAAAAAAGTAAACAATGACTACTACTACCACGAGAACCAAGTACACATTTGACGGTCGATGAGACGACAAGAAAAAAGTAAACAATGACTACTACTACCACGAGAACCAAGTACACATGATTACAAGGCCGAAAGGGCGGAAAACTAAAACCAATAAAATTATTGAAAAAAAAAAAAAACTCGGAGGGCTAAAACAAATAAACGAGAAATCCCGCGTCCCAGAGATGACGGATCAGGCCGGAAAACGGAACTTGCATCGCGGGATTAAGCCGAAGCGGGGGAGTGGAGGCCCCGGATTAAGTGGGGATTTCGTTTTCCAGGTGCTGCCTCCTCGAATCTTGCTCTTTATCCACCCGGGGGTTGTGTACTTCGTTCTGCCTTACGATGGACACCAGGGGACGACATACGAGCCGTCCGCAACCAATCCAGCGCCATGAACTTGATCACGTGACTGCGCGCACTGCACCATCGCCGCCCTTCTGCCGATGATCACGCGTGACACACACACTGCACCGGACTGCTTTCGATAACTTTTAGCGCCCGCTTTTGTCGGTGGCAAGGCGAAAGGAGGTGTACACATCTCTCTTTCTCCCCTCCCACGTTGCAAATACCCTCGAAGTCGTCGGGGATTTAGTAGCAAAGGCGATGCGCGTCATGGATAAAGTAAGAGCAATGATAGGAGAGCAGCATCACGGCTTTTTGTTGTTGTTGCTGTCTTTGTTGCTAGTTATATCTCTGTTGTGAAGGCGTGTGGAATGGCAGCGTCGATACTGGACTGAAGTTTGTAGGGCTTAAAACAAACCGTTACTTTCCTTCTTTGCTTTCGGATTTGGGTCTTGTCTGTACGCTCGGTTCCTGATGCATGTAGCTGTTTGGATGATGCTTCGCGAAAGACGCTCTTCGGAAGCTTCTTGAAAACATTGTTATCCGGTAAGATAAAAAAAACTTCCGGTCTCTGCACTGCGGGCTACCTTGGTTTTGGGAAGGTTATTACAAGTTTAGATTTTTCAAAAGGTGCTTTAGATTACTGGAAGGTTAGTGTTTAGCGAGATTCAGAGACCTGGGTTTGTGCTCTGGTATACATCGATAGCGCCCGATAACTTCGCTATGGAGTCGGGGCTTGAAGATCTTGCCGCAGTGCATTTCCTACGTCCTTTGAGCCGTTATGGTGGCATGTGGCTCGGGCGGCGAGTGCGCTGGGAAAATATCGGACATCTATATTCAGCGTGCTTTATAGGCACATATCATTTAAAAGCGCAACTCCGGTCAGTATTATCGAACTTTGGATTACGACCCTTTCGAGCTCAGTCGGTGTTCCTTAATTATAAAGTATTTTTTTTTTCGATATTGTGTGTAGTTTTATAAATATCACGGCTCAGTGTTTCTCAAAGCAACACTGATCATCAGCTGTGCTACCGCGACGTGGTGTCACGGCGGTTCTTCGGTACGCGTCGCCCAATGTTTCTTGACTGAAAGCCAACCCGCTTGCCAATCGCTAAAGAGCAGCGGGTCGCATCTTTAAAATTTGTTTTAGTGCAGTGCGTTGCTTACCTTTGACGTAATAATTCGGCTGTGATCATATTTCGTGCCATTAAAGCGATACCAGTCATTTGCTTTTGTTTCGTTTTTGATCGAAGTTGCTCCTTAAAAAGCTTGCCATTGGGAAATTATGAACACAATTACTTAATAACATGCAGATAGAATACCCCTTATTGTTTTACATTTTGTTTTCTAAGGGTTAGCCTTCCAAGGACACATATATATGTGTTATGAGAGTCTAGTTGTTTTTTTATTTTTTTTTATAAAGAATAATTACAAGGGTACACCCAAAATCTTTCCCGAATTTTAACAAATATGGTCCTAATCCTCGTTCTAATAAAATGAAATAAAATCCTGAATTAGCACCCTGTAGTGAGATTAGTCAATAAGTCATAGAAAATCAGTCATAATCATGTTGGCATATCACACGATCCTTTAAATTGCGATAGTACCAGATATGGTGGTACGAAGAAAAACTGTGTTGTCACTGATAGAATAAGAACGACTCTGCGTAAACACCCCAGTCATCTTGTTATACCCGGATAGCCTCTAATACCGAAACGTCATCAGAATGATTAGCCACGTAGTCTGTCGTTCCAAAAATGCGAATGGCCTTTATATCTAAAATTCTAAACTAAAAATTTTTTTTTGACAACTTTGAGAATTATTGCAATATTTACTCATGCACACTCTCGCACAATCTTGTCATTATGCGGACGACCTGACGCGAGCGAACAATCATAATTTCTTAAAGCGAGAGCAAATTTCACCGAGGTAATCTTTAACTCGCATCAAAACCCGACATGGGTGATCGAAGGCGATTTACAAATGCAACGAATATGCAGCTCGCGTACGGCTGGCACATATCACGAAGAAGGCTTGCCGCGTGACCCTCCCCTTCGTTTATTGTCCCCCGGAGATCCCATGGGTACCAGATTCAGGGCGAAAGAGAACTGGCGGAATTATGCGCCAAGAGAAGCCGCGGGCGCATTTATATTCATACGAATGCTCGGTTCCATCGGATTTGGGGACTCCTCGGCCGTACTCGATTTGTCAGTGTTATCCCGACGCCGAAAGGATTATGGCCGAGATCTTGGACGGTCCGTCCAAGTCCTGTCGCTGACCCCTTTGGGAAAAGCTGTGGAACTGGGTTTCGCATCTCAGACCGCTCTGCATCTGGCCCGGCTCAATGGTTAAACCTATGGGAATAGTGGTCGAGTGTTTTGAACAGTCTTGGGTAAGTTACTTTCAAAAAGTAATTCGTTAAAGTTACTTTCAGATAAAAATATCGAAGTCACCCCCCCCCCCCTCCAAATTTATTACAGAAAGTGCAAGTAAAGTTCGCACCAGTTGGTGCAAAGCGAACGTGACCCTCAGAATGTCGGAATAGGTCCTCTGGAAAGTGCCTGGAATTTCTGGATCGTACTCGTTCAATGATGTCTTACTACTAAGTGGACTGTGAATAGTAGCGACAAATGTAACGTGACCGTCGTTAGTCTCGTCGTCTCTTCAGAGAAAGTAATAGAACATGTAGTTACAAGTTACATCTCGAAAAGGTAGCTCGTTGCAGTTGAAATTTAGCAAAAAAGTAACAGAATTACATTCACGCGTTACTACCAAAGACGTGTCTTGAATGATCATAACGCAGATTTCAGTGAAATTCACTGGGCTTGGTGGTTAAAAGACAACAGTTGGAAAGTGTAAAACTTTTTTTTCGTAATATTTGATTTCGGTTTTCAAGGCACGTGATGTGTCCTGCTTCTGCTTCTATAACGTGACGCGTCCCGCTCTGCGTCTATAACGATCGAAATATTCTTTGACAGTCCCTTGGCAGTGGCTTGCGAAGTCAGGCCTTCCTGTCCTTGCTATACTCTTCCAAAGACTGAAGAACAGATAAGCGAAACGTTAACACATGGTCAGTATATAATGGTGACAATCGAGCCAATATTTTGCATGCATTAGTGAGAAAGGGTAAAGCAGACCGATATGTATTGCATTTTATTTTTGGGATCGCCACATTGTCAAAGTTTGCCTCCAATGAACATAAACGCTTTTCTCTCTTCGCATTACGTTCGTGGTCAACACTAAGTAAGATATTAGGTGCAACTCAGCAATCTGAACGTTTGCTGCTCTGTAACATTTTGCAAATGAACATACCTTATCACGTGCGCCTCACTGAATTAATATAAGCGAACAGGACGCAGTCGATTCACCCAAGGGGTGCGCTGCGTACAAACTGAACACGATTCGCCGGAAGACGAGAAGTTATAGTCTCTTGACACTCCATCGCTCCTCGGATGTCGGAAGTGCCCGATAAACGGATTTGGCCATCCATCTATTTTTTTCCCTGAATCAGCGTATACTTCATTTCCAATCTTCATAGCTTTGTTTTCACTCCAACATGCGTTCGCTTTGCTATGGGAAGTTTCACTTCCAGTTGGACCATTGCGAAGGTTGTGGTCCAACTCAGCACAACCAATCAGATGTCACCAACGTCCATCGTCATCGCGTATTGATTGATCGTCAACAGAACCAACCAATCATCATCAAAGAACGCAAAAAAGGCTACTGTAATCTTCACTCTGCGGTACCCATTAGCGTTTGAAAACTCGGCAAGACACACCTCTTGTCCAATGCGTGCGTCCTGGCGCGCACGTCTTCCTTCGGTCCAACCCAAGGTGAAGCCGCATCCCAACGGTCTTCTAGAACTATTCCCGCCCTCCAGAACGCGTAGGGACGTCCTCTTTAAAATGGATGCCTCGATGGTTTTCTGGCCACACGGAGGCGCCGAACACCACAGCCGAAGATTCGTCGGCATATGATGGATGTTCTTCTGCGCACGGACCGCGGTGGGCGGACGGGTTGGGGCGTGAGATCGCGAACCGTATCTCGCGCTTCGTCTTGCCGGAGTGCGCAGCGCGTGCCCTCATCGGAATATGAGGAAGAACGGTTTTATCGGGAACTGAGGAACCACGGGAGGGGTGGCGGGTTTTGCACGGTGGGAGCGTGCGCGGGGGCGTCGGCGTTCTCTACTCTCATCTATATCGACCTATCTCCATCCGAGCGCTAGGGGTCGCTGCAGTTTCTTTCTCGCTTGGCCTGTTCCGCTCGTGCAAAATGTGCCCCGGTCACGAAGGGTCTTTATCTAATTAAGCTCTTTTCCAGGGCTTGATGGGGAACGCGTAGGAGGAAGGGGGAGAAGGTGTCAATTTATGCGATCTTATTAGCCCCTCCATCCCTCCCTATTTTTTTTTTTTGAGAACATGAAAATATATATATATTTATATAACGTTTCAACCAGAATAGAAAGAAAAGAAAGAGAGAGAGAGAGGCAAGTAATGTTTTATGAGTGATGGCAGGAAAGTAATAATTCCTAAAACAGAAGCGTTTCCAGCGTGAAGTTTGAGTCGTGATGCTGTGAGAAAAGAAAATCTATAAAAAGCGTAGCCGTTAAAATTTTGTAAACTTTATGTATTTTTTCTAGAAAATTAGAAGAGGTGAGTTGCGTTGGAGCTCTTGCAATAATAATATTTCTCTATATAAAAAAAAAAGTTGAATAGTACAACGCTGGTGGGACATTGGCGAGGAATAAAAAGCTCTGAAGACCCAAAAAAGAGAGTATGATAAAGCACACACCGAAAAAGATAGGCGCTAGAGATAGGTTAATTATAATTAGACGAGAAGAATGGCCCCCGGCGTTCTTACAGTACCTCCGCGCCCGGCGTTAAAATGTGCAAAAAAGGAGAAATATTAATGACCCCAAAGTTAGGCCTGCAGAGTGCGGTGCCTCTTTTGGGGAAGGCCAGCGGCGAACATGGTCATGACTTAGCTTTAATAAGAGAAGGAGTAATTAAAAATGCCCCATAAATAATCGAAGGCGACACGAGGACTGGTTAAAAAAAAAGAATATATCAGTGGCTCGTGTAAGGTTAGGTGTAAGGATAACGCTACGATGTCGGAGATACTAAATTTCTTAGCGTTTGTCTTCAAACTTCTACTCTGAGTGACGTTTTTAAGTAAGCCTTTACGTGCTGTATTCATTGGTGTTTCTTTATTAATAATATTGTTTTAGCATAATGAAGTCCCGTGATGCCGACATGTCATATGTTTGTTTTCTGGGGTTTCGGTTTTGATCGAAAAATTCGTGATAAGTACTATATGCGTCGAACTTTGTCTGCTTCATTGACAGACGGCATAAACACAGAAAATACTCAATCCAATCCAATGCAATCTTATCCAATTGAACACAATACAAGTACTTTTATTTCGGATCAAACAATGTATGACTTATTAATGTCTTGCCAATATCATTAATCATTCGACGTTTATAATTTAGGTAAACACCTATTAAAGCGACTTCAGAAAAACAAATGTAATCAAGAATTCACAAAAACAAAATTGAAGAAACATTTTGTTATATACTTTTCGCCTCTTTTATTGCTTATGTACGCAGTTTGGTCGTCATCTGTACGCATTAAAGTAGCAGCCGTGTAAAATAAACTCCGATACACTTCGATTATTTGTTAGGCTGATAAATGCAGATGTGTCACTCAAAGTCGAGTAAAAAAAATGAATGTTTAAATAAAAACGTTATCCTAGTACACAATAAATAACACCTTTATGACCTCCCTCATAAAGATTTTGTCTGGATTGGTGAGAAGTACGCCTTCGTTTCGTTGCTAAAATGAACCCTCTGCCAGAAGTGTTCTGTAGTTTGCCTAGATTTGAGAGTGTTTCCAACAGCGCTAATGAGATCTCGTGGTTTGTGGACCTGGTTTTGCGATGCGTTGCACAAAGGAAGGGCATCGTGGGCACATGGCTAGTCCCGGCAACGGTCAGGCGGCGCCAGCAGAGTGAGAGCCCACGGTTATACCCTGTCTCGTTGTAACTTGGCAGAGGGTGACCGCTACGCCCCACGTTCCGTTCCGACAGCTTCGATATGCGCTATGTAGACGAGCGCGACGCACACAAATTGGAGCGTGACGCAGCAAAAAGCCTGACACTTCTTCGCAGTAAAAGCGCGCTCCGGCGACAGGTAGTCACGTGCCTCACTCCGTTCTTCCGATTGGTCCGCAGGGGCCGTAGCTTCCGCCGTACTGGCATGTTATACGCCCACGGCCTCCTGGCCTTCCCAGCACCTCTTGCTTCAGACGCTAGTCTATGCGACGCCGCCAAAGTAATAGCTCACGTTTGAGCCATGCAGCCGCCATTAACAGGTATACCCAATGCTTCTTGCTTCAGTCGCTGGATGGCGCCAAACCAAACAACATTGCAGGTTGCCTAGAGTCGTCACATCAAGGAAAAGATGAAAGACGTTTACAGTTCCCTGTAATGCCGAATTACAGCGCAGCTCTTGAGGAGGAGGAGGGGAAGGTACGGACAGGAGGGTATGTCCTTCCTCCTCCTGCTCCTCTCATTCTCCTCCCCTCCTCCTCCCCCTCCCTCCCTCCTACCTCGTGACGTCACTGGTGAAGGTCGGGACCATCACTCGCCACTTTCGTGACGTCACTCGTGAAAGTCGGGACCTTCACTCGTGACCTTCGTGACGTCACGTGTGACGTCAATATGGGAAACGTCCCATAATGCAACGCGTGGTCACGCCGACACCACTCAAACCGGAAATGGGCGCCTAAAGCGCGATCCAAACCAACGTGTTTTTGTGCACGCGTATTGCCGTGCGCTTCCCGGAAATTGCGTATTTCGTGACGTCACGCTGATTCCTTGCGCCTTCCGGGAGTGGATAAGAAAGTTGGATGATTTCAACTTCTTCTCAACGCGCAAGAGAACGCGCTGTGACGTAGTAGGGCGCTCCTCTCCCGACCAATCGGAGGAGGGCACCAGCTCCGGCTCCGCGTTTCTTCTCCGTCTGGCACCAATGCTCTCCCTTAGCCCGAAAGCGCACCTTCCTAACCAACGCGCATGATTGTGATTCAGAAAGTGTACCCGAAACCGCAAAAACGTCACAAAATACGCAATTTCCGGGAAGCGCACTACCTACGCGCGCACAAAAACGCTTTGGTATGGATCGCGCTCGACGACCAGACACGAGATTCTGCAAGGCAGAAGATCCTCCTCACCCCGGGAGGAGGAAACAGGCAACGGTGGACGGTGTAGAAAAAGGGAGAGAAGGAAGCGGGGAAAAAGTGGAAAGAGCGAAATTGTTGTCGGTCTTTAAGAGCTGCGATCTAAAACGCATGTTAGTTGTGGGCATTGTTCATGCGCCGCGCCAAGAAGTTCTCACAATATTTGGTTGTTAGAGGAAGAGGCGACGCTTTTCGCGTCTGGAACGTGTACGTGTTGGTAACATAACATATATCTAACCTAAAATGTATCTACACATATATCAATCTCAACATAAAGGTGGAAATTGATAATGCTGCGCTAAAAGCCAAACTTTTTTTATGGTTTCTATTGTGAAAACGAGTATAGACAAATGCCATTCAAGGGAGCCCCTTTTGTGCAAACCGTAGAAGTAAATTAAACGCTAATAGTTAAGTGGTAAATTTCGTGCATCGAGCTAAAATAGCTACGCGTGTGCTCGAAGTAATCAAGCCGAATCAACGTTGATCCCCCAGTGACCCTGCAAGAGCAGGCGCATCTCGAGCTGCAAAATAGCTCGTGCTCTGTTGCAAGATCCCGCTCAATACGTCCGCCGCCCATTCGACCTTAGGATGGACCTCGACAGATGCCAGGAACCGTCGAAGCCAATCTAATGCCACGTGTGTCACGTCACCTTCGGGAAGAGCGCAGCTGCACGTGGGATGCGTTGTCACGTGGTACGTTCGTGCTTTCAAATGGAGAGAATAGACCTTTCCAATGTTTACAAAATCACAGTCCAGCGTACGATCTTCACAGCCCAGCACGTGCGTGTTCGTCGCTTCGGAAAGCGAGCAAAGCACGCGCCATACGCACGAACGCTCAAAATGGCACCGGCCAAAAGCTCGTTTTTGGAAAGGTCTATTGGCGACGTGCGCGATCGAAAGCGTCGCTGTGGTCGGCGTTCCACGATTGGCCGAGTGCTGACTATGACGTCAGCAAAGGATTTCTCATCGACGGAAATAAGAGGAATGGAAGAACTTCCATTTTGGCGGTGTTGGTAGTGTTGCTTTAAGAGCGCAATAATTTCAAGCTTCCACCATGCCCCTTACAAACACCATCGAACTTGTTGTTCGCAAGGTAATGACGTCACGAAAGGTAACCATATGAGGGCGCCACTAAAACATCTCGCCGCTAATAGCGAACACGAGAGACGACCACAAAAGAAAGGAACGCACACACACCGCTGGCCATGGATTATTTCCTTTCGTTCTCACTGAAGCTAACTTCGATCAAGCCGTGAAAAGTGAAGCGTGCCACGGCAAGCCGCGATCGAAGAGAGTTGGACTTGACCGGCTGTCAAGCACCTGCGCCGCGAGCTCCCCCCGGCCACGCAGCAAAACGGTGAAAAGACAAAAAAAGAACGGGCAAGAGAGGATTTTGAGTGGCTTCGAGACGACTTCGCCAGCTGTGGTAAGTTTAAAAACAACAATAAACGAAGAAAAAAAAACATCAACCCAAACGCCGGACGACGGCGTTCCGAGTTCTCACGCGTTCGCCGAGTGCAGCGGAGACAAAGGCAGCTAGGTTCGGGTCTACCCACTAAACCTTCCAACCAGGGCTCGGCGTTTTGACGCCCTCTCCTCTCCTCCTCTCCATTACTTTCTCGGCGCTTAGACACGGCGGCGCGTGCCTGAAAAAGCTGAGACGAGTTAGCGTCCTCAACCTTCCTAATAAAAACACAATCCCGCACATGACGGTTTGATCGGCAGATCGATAGACAACAACCAGGCTTTTGTGGTCGTCTTTTGTGTGTGCGCGGTTTTCAGCATTTGAAGGCACGTTTCACCAACCTTAGCCCAAGCTCCAGCTGTGTAATGGGATGCGTTCAAAGCGCCCAATTGTGTGATGAATTCTGCTCGTAGAGTCCGTTGCGGTCCATCGTGTATGAGCGGGAACGGAGTACATTCACTCCGATTCACTGACGGCGGCGACCACGGCGCCGACAAAACCGAGCACGCCGCGCAAAAGTCAATCGCCGACGCCGAGCTGTGCCGCTTCGTTTCAAACTCATTTCCATTTCCTACCCCGCGACGCTCGCAATTCCCACTGGCCCCGGCTTTCGAAATTGAGATTCCGGATTGGAATTTCCGGGCTCGCCAAACGGACGCCTCGGAGCGCATGCAATCCGCACGCGCACGTCAACGGGCGTGTGTACGCGTAGGCACAGAGGCGATGTTCCGTGGGTTTGGTTGTGGTGCACAAAGCGCACACAGGCAGATGCAGGGAGCGTGCTATATGTGTCTTGTGTGTGTGTGTGTGTGTGTGTGTGTGTGCGCGCGCGCGCGCGTGCGTGCGTGCGTGCGTGTGCGTGCGTGCGTGCGTGCGTGCGTGCGTGCGTGCGCGTGTGTGTGTGTGTGTGTGTGTTATGAAACGTGAGATGGCACAAGCAACCGCGCAACCATGTGCGCTTACACTAAAGACTGCTTTGCACATACATTGCAGAGATGAATTGACTAGAACCCACGCTGACTTCGACGTAACTTCTTCGCACTGGTGCAGCGCTGTCATCAGAGCTGCATGGTATGACATCTCGGAATACGGTTTTACCGGAAAATGGAATGTGCTCAGTGCCAATAAGCATAACCTTTCATCGGCTGAATGTCCCTGCGCAGCCTTAGACAGGAAGACGAGATTGTGGAAGATGCTACTTAAAATGTAACGTATAGATTAATTATATGCTTTCGTTTGTATCTTTTTGTAAATTTAATGTAGTTTGACCAACGATGACCTGCTGCTTTGGAAATCATTCTCACATTTATAGGGTTCGCCAGTATCAAGCACTATATGGCTATAGAGCCTTGAACGCACACACGCTATATACGTATTCCACTTTTACATAGTCTAAACACAAAAAAGAAAGGAAAAATAGAATGCCTATGTGGCATCTTTTCTGAACCGCATTCCAACAAAAGTGACTGTATCTACTGAGAGAAAAGAGGTGAATGACGATGCCGGGAAAGCTTTTTCACCAGAACAAGAAAAAACAAAGATGTGAGGTTCAACAATCGAGCAGGATGTCACATTCTGTGTTACAGAGCAAATTTCATACCTGGGCTTAATATTTTTGCTTCATGTTTTTAGAGTGTTTTGCGGGGAAGTAAGTTCTCGAAGACTAGAAATCGCTGGGTTACTCGTTGCTTAATAAAGTAAGAATAGAACAATATCAGCCTTTTAGATCAAATGGTGTTTTGAGCCAGGACTGCTTCAAAGGTAAGCGTGTATATTCTCGGATTTTACTGAGGGTGTACCGCACTGCGATGCACTCGAGTCACCTCTCATTGGTCTTTTTTTTCTATTTATATCGACCAATGAGAGCTTCTACCGGCATCGTTTTCCAATAGGCATGCAGGTTCAGTGGACAAAAGACACCTCCTCCTTCCTTGCCATATTATTTTAGCAGGATACCAGTCGCTCTTATTATTGGTTATATCAATATTTTTTTTTTTTTTAAAAGGTTAATTTTTAATGATGAATTAGTGGTGGCGCATGCGGGCTGGTGTAACTTTACAATTTTCCTAAAGCACCTAAGACTGGCTCGAGAAACTTGATTGAAGCAACAAAAGTAGATGAAATGGAAAAGACGACGAGAATGGTGTCTGTCAGTCTTTTCCCTGCACTTCCTGCTCTGTTTGCTTCAAGTTTCTTCAGCAACTTTCGGATGTTTTGAGAAAATGGTATATCAATGATTGGCATTTGGTATGCATCGCGAGGAAGTACGCACGCAGGAGGAGCTTTTGAGAGTACACGACAGAAAGGTTCGCGCGCTCGCTTTTGTGTGTCCACTGGTGCGCATGAGCGAATGATCCGACTTATTTGACTTCTCAACTAAGCGAACATCAAGGGCCTGTCCCACGCATGAAAATTAGCTCGCTGTTAAGAGACTTCTATATTATTCTATTTTTTCCCCTTTCTTTTTGTTTCCCGAAGTCAACTGAAACGCGCGACGTTCCGTAGCTGATCTACAATGCTAAACGCGAGGCCCTGGTCTCAACGACGGGAGCGTGAGCCGAATGTATACTCCATTCATCCCTAGGGTGTGCCAGTACGGTCGAACCAACGAGCTCGTTGGTCCAGCCGTACGTCTATATTTCGCCACGTGCTCCCTCTTCCGTCCACACCGACGCCCAGAGAGCCGGGTCAGGTGGTGAAAAGAAGGCGGCTGATTGGTCTGCCGAGCGCCTACACCTCTCCCCGCATTGTCCGTTTAGGGGTGAACGGAGCGCAGACTCCTCCATTCACCCCATAAGCTGCGAGTGCAGTGGAAGCTAGGAATTCGCCGGACCAGTCCTTTCATCACCTGACAGCGCTGTCCTTGCTTGGGAATGGACGGGGCTGTGATCACGTGGCGAAAGATAAACGTATGATTGGTCCCAGGACCACTTAGCTTCCGCCGCACTGTCAGCTTTATAGGCTCAGGGGACTATGTAGTAACTCCGCGACTGATTACGGTGACACGAGTTTTCGGGGGGAACGGGAACGCGGACTGTGACTCGTTAACGAGCCTCCATTATATCCGCCTTCTGAACGCTGATGCGCACGGACGCCGCCTTTGTTCCAGTTTAACTTTGAGCGATGACGGTCGGCTGGAGGGCACGGACGGAGTTGACCCCACGCAGCGTACGGTGCTGCCGACGCGGGTGTGTATTTGATCCTACGATGGTCTGTTCACACTACAGCGACAGGCACTAAGTTGTGTTCACCAACGTAACGAAGGAAAAAAAAAAAACGTTTTGGCGACCCGATAAGTCATCTGCAGCACCGCTTGTTCTCTGTGTGTGTGCGTGTGTGTGTGCGTTTGTGTGTGTGTGCTTGTGTGTGCTGTGCAAAGTAGTGAGGGATCATCATCCAACTTTGTTAGCCGCTTCGTTTTTCAAATTAACCAAGTTTTATCTCGTGTGCTTTGACCGTCTGGCACCGCTCCAGGACAAAACATTTGTGGAAGAAAAAGAGTTTGACATGTATGCGAACAGTATGCCTTTAGCAAAAGCAAAGCTTCAGTGGAAGCCACTATATTGAATTGTATCTACAGCTTTTTTGTCTTTTTTGTTTAGGCTTTACATGCTTGTTTTAAAAAAGTCGTGAAAAGTAACTAACGCGGTCTGTGCAGGGGAGTTATACGACCAGGGGGACAATAATTCACAAAATCACGAAATCACGAAATTTTGCTTGCGAAATTAAATCGTTATGGCGTCCGTGGTGTGCCATTGGCTTTGCTGAAATCATATTTACAAGATCGGAAACAGTGTGTTGTTATTGATGGTCATTGCTCTTCTTTTCGAAATGTACAGCAAGGCGTGCCGCAAGGTAATATAATAGGACCTCGTTGTTTGATATCTTCATCAATGATATTGTAAATATTGATAATGAAGCACAGTTTGTTATTTATGCAGACGATACAAGCCTGTTTTTCTCTGGTAATGATGCTAATGCAGTAATATGCAAAGCAAACTCTGTTCTAGAAAAGTTTTCTCAATGGTCTGAGGAAACTCGGCTCAACGTAAACGCAACAAAAGCGAAGGCTATTTTATTCAGGGCTACCAATAAACCAATCGTGGTAAATCATACTATCCAACTTGTCTCTTCGGAAATTGAACTAGTAAATAAACATAAAACTTTAGGTTTTTTTTTTTTTTTTTGAGCACTTGACGTGGGAATCTCATGTCAACTATCTAGTTGGTAAACTTTCTCGAATAGTCGGTATTGTCGCTTGTTGTCGGAGTGTTTTACCCCACAACATTAAGCTACAAATTTACCACGCTCTATTTCAGTCTCACTTAAACTATTGCCATCTCGTGTGGGCTACAACGACAAAAGCTAATCTTCAAAATGTAGTACTACTGAAAAAAAAAAAAATAGTACGCTATATTGCGTATGTTTTGTATACAGACCACACAGAACCTTTGTTTACAAAATTTAGAATACTTCCTGTTGCGAGAATGTACGAATACCGTTTACTCTGTGCGATTCGTTTTTCATCTCAAGCAGTTGTAGATTTTTTGTACATTATTTCAGGACTCAAAATGAACGAAAGTAATGTTAACACACACCGTACAGAGACATATGTGCTTCCTCAATCTCGCACAACCTATAACTTTCAGTCACTACATTATAATGGACCATGCTTATTAAACAAGTATATCACAAACAACATAAACATATACACGTTAAACAAAAAATACCTCTGCTTGTACTGTGTGTAGCTTCGCGTAGTGGGATTTTGAATTGCATGTTTTTGCTGTGATTTTTTTCTTCTTTTATATATATATATATATATATATATATATATATATATATATATATATATATATATATATATGTTATAACATATGTTTTTCACTGTCAAAGCTGCTGCCAATGTAAAGGAATCCCAGACCCAGTCAAGCTGTTTTTTAACAGCTTCTTGTCTGGCGATCCCACCAGTTTTCTGGAAAATAAAGATTTGATTTGATTTGATTTGATAATCAACTAAGACTTATCAATTATTTTTAGTTATTGGAAAAAAAAAACTTGTTATTTCAATTAAAGCTTGCTGAGCGTCATTGAGAACCACTAAATCAGTAATGGTTAGAGAGACTTTGAGCGCGTGAGAAGCGCAGAAGGGTGGGCTAAAATTACCACTTGTGCAATGGGCACAAGGCTATATAGCGCTGAGAAAACGGGGACGACGAGAGACGGAAAAACCTGACGAGCGCCTTATCGCACCCGTAGCCTTGCACCTGCTCCACGAGGGGTAACTTCAGCGGTCCACCATGCTTCCCACGGGCTCCAAGTATTTTTAAATTTGACTAATTTAGCGGTTTTCGATGACGCTCAGAAAGTTTCTGTTTGTCACCATATACTTATTTTAGTAATTTAAAAAGTTAATCGGCATATTGGGTGAATTATTTGACTTACCATGACGATTAGCCCCCTATAACAGAGAGTTTGAGGGAACCGTTTTGGCACGTCCGATCCGGTACAATAGGCCCCTCCGGAACGAACTGCGCATGCGCTAACGGTGACGACTCGCATAAGCACAGTTCGTACCGGAGGGCCCAATCGTATACCGTATCGGATGTGCAAAGACGGTTCCCTAAAACTCTCTAGCATGTCCACATGACCACAAGCTCACCTGCACACACCGCAAAGCACGTAACCATAAGAAGCGCCGTTCCGCAGTCCTTAAGTTGTCAGTCACGGGAGTGAATGTTCCCGGGATCTTATATGTTTAACGTACTCGCTTGGGCTTCCGCAAAAAAACAACACAAGCGAGCAGTTCTGCGTCGAAGGTCCACAACATTTGACATTGCAAAATGTCCCGGAAATGGCCGGGATTTCGTTCTGAGATGAACGAAGAGGTGTCCACTTGATTATTTATGTGATTTTTACTTTGTAAAACTGCGAAACGCCAGCTTCTATAAAAAGAAAAAAAAAAGTACCAACAGGAAAGGAAGAGTGAGAACGACAGGCGATTTTTTTATCGTCTAATCCTAAACCAGTTTCAAAAGAAGATGCCACACTCTGGAACCTGCTGTAGCAAGAGCCAGGCCTTATCTGTCACTATATTTTTACACGACTTCGCACTTCTAAAACGATAAACAATCTGTGTGCGCTCGCGCGAGCCTATTTCTTTGTGTTGCATTTTGGTATTAAGCGAAGCGTAGATAGTGGATGCTACAAATTATTTCCCAGCAAGCTTCGCAACAAAGTATCTGTAGTATTTACAGGTTATTTAGCAAACAAAATGTTGGAGAATGCCTCATTCATGAAAGAAAATGGGTGTCAGTACAATACGAATTATATCGCAAAATCAAACTAAAAAACAATCTAAAAAAACAAACTGACGCAGGCTAGGCTGTTTATAGACGCAATCTTTCGAAATATGGAGATGCATGAACCGTTCTCAACCAATGGGGGAAATGTTACGAAGCTTCCGGAAGAGAAATACTTTGGCGGCGGCGAGATTTTGTCTTTTCGGCGGCACGGTAACACTTATCAAATTCGATCAGTACGGCTCCTTCATTCGCATACATCGACAATTCCCTCTTTTGAGACCACTCGAGATGATGAAAATGACCCGTGATATGCACGACCTTTATATATGTATATCCTCGAGAAAACAGTTTTCCCACCGTCGTGAACATTGTCAGCGGCGCGCACAAACCTGCCGGCTGCCGCTCGTAATCGCAAGACGTTTCTCTTTTTTTTTTTTGTGTGTGTGTGTGCGTTGAGAGCAGTGCCGACGCGAAACGACGAAGCACAGATCCAGGAGGAACCTCTATTTGCACCGCGTGCCTCTTGAAACCCTTGCGTCTGCGCGAGGGCTTGTGTGAGCTCGTATGTGCGTGCGTGCGCTCGTGCGTGCTTGTTCGAGGAGTCTCCCGGCTCAGCGGGCACGCGACAACGGCTTTGGTCGCAGGCACTTGGGCACGCCTTTGTCGACGTCGTCGTCGTCGAAAGTTTGCGGTGGCTCCCTCCCTGCTGTCGCCGGGCGTTCCGTTTGCATATGGGGGAAACTGAAAAGGATTGTAGCACGACGCGAAGGCTTTTGTTTTTTTAGATTTATATCGAGTTCTTCTTTTGTTTTGACGCGGTGTTTGGAGCCCCGTGTTTCCGGTTTGGAACCCCGGTCTCGCTCGCTCGCTTGAACGAGGCGGGGAAAGGAGACACGATGAGACGGCGGGCGGTGCCGGTATTTCAAGTTTGGCGTCATTGCGGAGGACAAAAAATCATGAGCCATTCCACTCTTCGAAGGTGGATGACCAGAGAAGCGCTTTAGCACACGACACAGACGTGACAAAGAATTTTGAACAAAGGAACGAACACATTTATTGTCTTCATCGGTGGTCATCGTGACAAAAGGTACGCACACACTTGTTAAAACGGAAGTTCGGGCGAGTTGGTTGTTCATGACTGACAAGGAAACAGCGCACCCTCAAAACAAGCACTCTAAAGTTTTCATGCACACAAAAGAAAGATCCACTTACACAGCGCTGACTGACAACTCTTGGTTATATTTACAATTTTCGTTTTTGTCTTTCTTTGTGAACTGGGGTTTCTATGGAAAAAATTGTCCTTTTCTTCTTCCTCCTTCTTCCTGTGTTTTTGTAATAGGATGCTAAACCATAAAATTATTGTAAGGCTAAGTACTCTAGTTCCTTTTTGGATAACATTATGGAAGGAGTGCTGACACATCTCTCCTCTTGTCTGGCAATGGTCTCTGCTTTCACAATTCCTCTTGTTAGCTTGTCGTAGTTCCTTCCTAACACTGTGCATTTCTCCAGCTGTGCTGAGCAACCACAGTCTCGACAGTGAATTCCCAGGTGTCCGGAGTTTCTGTTGGTGATGGTGCAGTTGTGCTCACGAAGGCGATCGTTGACGCACCGTCCGGTCTGTCCTATGTATTGTCGTCCACAGGAAAGAGGGAAGGAGTAGACCACCTTTTCGGTACACTGTCCAAAGTAGTTTTTATGTTTCTTCGTGCACCTGACTGTGGTTCTTCTCGGTGTGTTTACTCTCTTGCACAAGCTATGAAGTTTGTTAGGGGCTGAGAAGACGATTTCCAGGTTAACTCTATTAGCGATTTTCTTTAGACCGTGGGAAAAGTTGTGAATATATGGCACAATGATATATGAATATATGGCACAATGTGAATATATGGCACAATGAATATATGGTTGTGAATATATGGCACAATGAATATATGGCACAATGGCACAATGCGCAGGATATCCAACCTCCTTACTAACATCAGTGGCCGAAAGACTCATCAAAGACATCAAGCAAGGAGACCACATTAAACAAAAAGAAAAAGACAGGACCAAAAAACCGATCATTGTGCCACTGATTGTGCCACCGGCGCAGAGCAAACCACGTGGTTTGCTCTGCGCCGAATAAGGCATATTCTATGTGTCGCAGGGTAAACCAGGAAAGCAAATTCAAAGGAGAAGTTTGTGACATTGCTCACAGGACAAAGTATGCATCATGTGAAAAAGGAGTCATATATAACATCCCATTATCATCCGGTCGATGCTACATAGGCCAAACCGGTCGTTGCATCAACGACCGGTCAAGGGAACATGCTGCTTCGTTAAGGAATATATCAGCAGGGGGACATCTACCGGTACAATGTCGAGAATGCCGGTGCACTTCAAGTTTGAAAAACATCAAGGTTCTAGGAAAAAAAAAAACAAAGAAAAACTACGTTCCAACCAGTAGGAGAAACTATGATCACTATCATCATCTGAGTGATGAAGGAAGAAGTTGAAGATTCTACCAAGCGGAGGGTATTAGCGGTGAGATGTTTCGGTGGCGCCCTCGTTCGGTTACCTTTCGCGTGACGTCATTACCTTGAGAACAACAAGGTGGATGGTGTTTGTAATGAGCATTCTGGAAGCCTGAGATCATAGCGGTCTCAAAGTAACACTGCCAACACCGTCAAAATTGAAGTTCTTACATTCCTCTTATTTCCGTCGATGAGACATCCTTTGCTGACGTCATAGTCAGCATTCGGCCAATAGTGGTGGGCCGATCACAGCGACACTTTCGATCGCTCACGTCGCCAATAGGGGCTGGAGATCGAACTAATGGGGGCACTTTATCGAGCTTGTTGTCCAGACAGTCCTGGATTCACTAACACAGCATAACAAAGAAATTGAACCTGGCCTAGCACAGTCTGGGCACGAGCGCTTCGCTTTGACCAGGGCTTTGGTCGCAGGAGCAGCGGCCTTCGAATCGTCATTTCCGATTACTGTTATTAAAAACAAACAAGAAAATTCGGTTAGTTGTCCCCACAGCTGGAGCGTTCCGCTAAAGGCGTGACTGCTCGATCTGCTCCCGAATAGATCCCTTCAAAAATTACGCCTTCTTACCGTTGATCTAAAACTACTGCAAAGTGGCCTGCACAAAAGACACCATTAAAATGGCAAGTCTATCTATTGTATACAATCTATTCGAAGCGATTATTGCATCAGTTATAGACTTGCCAATTTAATAACGATTTCTTTTCTTATTTTTTTTTTTGCACACCATTTTGCAGCATTTTTAGATGGACCCCAAAAGGGCGTAATTTTTGAAGGGTCTAAATGAGGCCTGAGCGTTCGAGACGTCAATAGAACACGACGCACGAAATAGATACAACGGCTGCGTAAGCATTTATTTCGGAGTGTGGTCCAATGATCCTCTTGGCCCAAGTTTGTCTCTAAAGTCTTTTGACGGCGGAAATTGAATCAAGGTGCTTATGGGTGGTCGCTTTGTGCATGCCAGTGCTTAAAGTAACCATCTAAACTGAAACAGATCAAGCGAAAGAATCTATTCATTCGATAGGCCGCGCGATGGCGTTATCTATCGCAGGGTCCTTTGTCCTATAGGCTTCTTGCACCTGACGTAACCTTCCGGTTAGCCTCGAAATGGAAACCAACATCGTCGTCTGCCATCCGTGCGTTGGCGCCGTGTTTGCAAGTATTTGACATCTTATTGCGGCAGCAGTAGTGCCGTAGATTCCTGGCGTTTGCCTCGCTCGCGTTTGATGACAAAACAAATTGCTGACGAGCAGCCGATAATATACAGGTCAAAATAAGCGTGACTTGTGTTCAACATCCTTGGATGGCACTTGAATGCGTGCGCGGAGTACCGTCGCTCGACACTTCAACGCTTCGCAAGAGTGCCGTCGGACGGCAAAAAATACGTCGTCTGCTAATCATTTGCGGTAACTGACAAGAAAAGTAGGGCCGCTATTTATACGCTAAATCGTTGGGCGATATTACGGAAAACTTGTCAGTACTGTAGCCGGTACTCCAACTTTTTGAACTGACTACACTGATGAAGACTGGAGCCGCCACAGAAATAATTTTGTCTGCTTTACTTATCTATATAGTCAATTCGTAAAGGGGTTCCTCACCTGACACGAAGTGCAGTCAACAAACCTTTAGTTGGTACGAAGCTTTTCTGCCGAGATTTTGCCGGCGTATCCGTCGGAGCCATTCATGAAGCCGGTGAACCGATTGCTTGAGCGTCGCTTTGTCCTGTCTTCTAAAGGTTGCCGGAATTCTGAACAACCCAATACTGCTAACCGTAGCTCCCTTTTGTCGCTAACTTTTTACGGCCGGAACAATTCATTACGGCCCAACTGACCATTTTAAACCTCGAGTGAGCGGACAAACTACAGTGCAAACACGCCCCCAAAGCACACAAAACATAGCATATAACAGCGACGAATGCCTCCAACATGGATTCCGGCGGGTTCCGGCGAGATCTCCGAACCGGGAGTTGCGTCGTATCATGATCTCGCCCAAGAACCCTATACGGAGTGCAAGTTCATCTGCTTCTTGCGCGGGGGTTGTTGCACTGAAGTCAAAATGCCGAGGCTCGATTGGCTCTCATGGAGGGATAGTGGGTATACCTCAGTGCTAGCTGCCTTGAGGTCTACCCACTATTCTTATAATCGAAACCAATCAGAGCTCCCCGTTCTGACGTCACCGCAACCCCTGTTCAAAAAGCAGACGAACTTACGCTCCGCCTGGTCGCCGACGGCATAAGAAACGTGGGTCGTGGTGGTTTATTACGTTCGCACTTTTTGCTTCGTGGTTGCCTTTTCCGTGTTCTTGTCGGCCAATGCCGCAACTTGATCTGCTGCGAAGAGGTAATAAGTTGCTCGGGAGACGTCTCGCCCTGCGTTCTTTAAACTGTCTGCGACTGTACGGCGAGCGCAAGTCCGTCTGCCCCTTTCGCACCTCGCGCGTTTGTTTACCCCCCAAATGCTTGCAGATGCGTTTGTTTGTCCCCCAACCACAAGCAATGACGGTACGCGCTGCGTTGCCTCGTCATCGTAAGCTCCCTACGAGTTATCTATGTTGTCCCTTGATTGGCGTACCCAATTGTGTTCCGATGCGCAAAAGGACGGATTTTGGAACGCTTGCTCGCCGTATAGTACGTCAGCCCCAACAAAAGCTACAAAACAGCACGAATCTCAATCTGCTTTAGTTTGTTGCGCTGCCTTTGAATTATATAGTACTACCTTCTCGTTTTTCTAACAACATGGTACTTTTTTTGTTCTTTCTTTTTGTAGGAATGACGACGCTACGGAAAGATGTCTGGGTGGCCCTGATACTCTCTCTGGTGTTCAGCGCTGCAGCATCATCTACATCCGGTACGACCTTCAATACGTTTATATAGAGAAACCTCGTCACAAACGACAACAACAATAACAACAACCAACGAACCAACAATAAGCATCAACGAATCTACAACCAAACACAGACATATACGCCGATGCACTCTACTGCCAGATATTGAGGTACCCCCTGTTCTCTAAAGCCCCTATATGAAATTAACGCTTCGCGTTTTTTCCAAGTACCAACAACCATTATAGCGAGTAATTATGTTTTTTAATACGTTTCGAAAGCCTTCAATTTAGTCTGCTCAACGGGCGACTTGTCTCTCAGCTGTAGAGGAGACATTTAGCCAGTGCAGTGCAACCGCTAGTCTGAAGTAAGTTAACGTCCATCACGCAGTAGCGATACACGACCGCACGCCCGCCGGTACGATGCTCATCCAGATCGAAACGGGCAGGGATGGGGATCGAACCCAGGATTCCTAGGTTTCTCTACCGCCGGCTTTGCTCGGCGCGCTCCGAGCTGCGCTGCTTTAAAATACACGTGGCCTCCGTTTCCCTGACAGCCATTGTTGTGCGAACGCACAAAACAGGTGCCTCGAGCGAGCTGCGCCGCCATTTGCTTCAAGGAAGTGCAGGAGGCCCGGGCCCGGTGCTTTGTCGCATTTGACGCTACTTGCGAAACTAACACAAACGCATCGAGGGTCTTTACCCTTTCCTGCTATACTGCGCCACTTGGCGGCGCAGTGTAAAGCTACTGTACTATCTGAGCTGTCACGTAACGTTGCACTGAGTGGCGCTGGGACGCTCTGGAATCGTCCTAAACGGCTACAGCGTGTTCTGATTTTTTTTTGTCTACAACTGGACATACACTGAACGCGGACATTCTGGAACTGCCGTAAAGATCCGGGAGAAATACTAATAATAAATAAAGTTTTAAACTGTAGGTAAGGTTGTTTTCAGCGTTTTGTAATGATGCTAAGGCATTTTTCAGGATGTTTGAAAAGAAAAAAATGAAAGGAATGAAATATAAAACAAAGAATATTCTCTTGTATATGTCTTTAAATAGAAAATTGACTTTGTGTTACACGCCGTTAACTAAAAACAGAGAAGACAAGCGAAAGAAGAGTGGGTGCGGTGTTATATATATATATACGCGTATATATATATATATATATATATATATATATATATATACCTATATATAATCTTTTTTTATTCATTTGCAGTCACGACTTTGTGTAATCAAGGTATTGTGAAAGACCTCCGCGATGGATATGAGTGCTAAAAAATAGCCTTTGAAGTTTTGGCCCCTATTCTGAATAGACAGGATAGTTGTAGTAACCTTCTATTCATAATTTAGCATCAGATTTGAAGGAAAGCCCATAGCAAGCATCACCTTTAGTTTTTCTTTTTTTTATTAAGGTAGAGTCAACGAAGGTCAACTAGAAGAGACGAACAACCTAAACGTAAAAACAACAATTTTTTTTTATTTGTGATCTACCATGTGATCAGCTACCGTTGCAGGGGGACTGCGTCGCGTGATTTTTTTTTTAACGATTTCGGGGGGGGGGGGGAGGGGAGGGGAGTCTTCAGCCCCATAAGCTCCCCCAATCCCCCCTCTCTCCGCCTCCCTGACCACGCCACATACGGAGCACCTCCTTACAGGAGCCACTTATTAGCACAGGCTGCAGCAGTGAGAACAGGACGACGTTTTCTCTATTTCCAACGCAGGCGAGCCTGCACCGGCGTCGACACCGGCTCCCTGCTCCAAGGAGCACATATCGTACGAGAGGCTCTCCGGTTACAAGGTGGCCGACTTGCTCGGCGGCGGTCGCACGTCTCCGACCAAACCGCCGTCCTCGGCCGAGGACTGCTACGTTCGGTGCCTAGACGACGACCGGTGCCGGGGTTACAGCGTCAACCATGTTCGCCAGGCGTGCGCCCTCACATGGTTCGATGTGGCCAACCGCTCGGACTACCTGCTCCCAGATGCCAACTGGAGCTTCCATCGGAAGATCTGTCTTCCCGGTGAGTCCGCCCTTTGATAAAAAAAACCGAACACGCCTTAAAAAAAAAGTTTGATAGTTCATTTTTGCGCAGACACACTAAAACAGCCAATCACGACGGACGATAGAAATATCCCAGCGAATAAGAACGCTAAGAATACAATTAAATCCCCCCCCCCAAAAAAAAAAAAGCAATTTACGCGCAGGGTCAATGCGAATGACGTTCACTTCCTCACTTTCCCCACCTACTTCATTTTTTTAAGCATGAAATACTTTACCCAATCCCAAACGTTTGTTCCCCCATCCATTTGTGCATTTCCCCCTAAATTTAGCTGGGAAACTGCATTGGTGTTAAGGTTAACGTAATGTCAATTGATGTCAGGTGACCTGACGTCACGTGATCTATACACATAATTCAGTTTCCCCGCTAAATTTAGCCGGGAAACTTATATAATGTGACGTGATGCCATGTAATCCATACATCGATTCACTTTCCCCGCTATATTTAGCTAGAACTTTCATGTTATAGGACCTGACGTCACGAGATATATAGATCAATTTAGTTTCCCCGTTCAATGTGTCGGGGAATTTGACAAGACTAAAGATTCTTCACTCCCCGAAACGACGGTTTAAAGAGATACTTCAATGAAATTTGAAATATGCCCGTCGTGTTAAAAATAGGCTGAAAATGATCCGCGATATTCGTAAATGACAATTAGACTTCTGTATTTTGAGCCTGATGACTGTAATTTTCGTTATGAACGGCCCACTCTGGCAAGCGATCGGTGAGCAGCCAGCGTTGAGCACGTGACATCCGGCGCAATCGTGACATAGTCTGTCTCGGGACGAGCAAAGCTGCGGTGCGAGGCTGACGTCGACCAGACGATCGCAAGCAGGGCATCTGGTCGCCGCCATGTCTTTCTGCTCGTGCGGGCAACAAAGCCCCACGGGCAACTGCGTGCAATTACAAGCTTGCCAAAGTCACGTTCACGCGCACGCTGCACATGCTTGCGTGCATGGGGCACCAGTGAGGCTATAGCTCTAGGCGAGACAGGCATCGTCACTACCTGTCAATGTTCCTAGACGGACATACAAGCGAGGCTTTAGCGACAACCACCAGGTGCCATTTGCTAAGCGTTTAATTTGTTTTAAATTTCCTTTTCATGTTTTTTTTTTCAACAAGAGATCGGGGTGCCCGATGTCATACTGCTCCCTTGAACACGCATGAACCAAGAAATAAGCGCCGAAATTTCGTCGAAGTATACATCTAATATCTTCTAAATAATTTTAAGCGATTGCACCTTAAATACTACATTTCATGCATAAAATCGCTGCCACATTTTTTATTTAATTTTATTTTGATTTTTGCCATTCATGATCAATCTGTGCGCAGCACAAGTTCGTCTGCTTCTTTTGCGGGGGTTGTGGTGACGTCGGAAGGCCGAGCTCTGATTGGCTCTGATTGAGGCATAGGGGGTAGACCTCAAGGCAGCTTGATGTGAGGTCTACCCACTATCCTTCGATCAGAGCCAATCAGACCTCGGCGTTCTGGCGTCACCACAACGAAGCAAACGAACCTGCGCCTTGCATTGTTTGCCGTGATTGGCCGTTTCCATGTTCTGCGGAAAGGCAAACTCAGACTTTTTTTCGAGTGCACTTCTCCTCGTTGGCGCTTCCCATTCGTGCCTTGAAGTGACATCACTTTGGTGGCCATTGTGACGGCTTTGCTGCGGAGTGCGTATGTACTTGCTGGAGCAAACATTTCATACCGCCGCGTTTGGTTTTCTTGTCAAGGACAAATAGGAACGACCACCAGGGCGATATGATGCTATAATGAGCAAGTCACGTGTGTAGATTTGTTAGTGATTTCTTGTGTAGTCACGTTGGTCATGACCTTATTCGTTTGTCGAGGAAATGACCGTTACGTCTTTAGCCAACCATTAACATGACATAAACGCGTCCGTTACTGGAGCAATCGCTTGCAGGCTTCAGAGTGGGGTTGCGAACCATGTCCAGCAAGACCCAATCATTGACTCGCATATGGCTTGTTTGCGATGGCATCCAATATATATATATATGTCTGTGTTTTTTTCAGAGTGTAAGGTGCTTAGTAAAGTTTAATCGTTCAGACTCTGCCTCGCAGCATCCAATACGCTAACCTATTTTTATTTTTTTTTGCGGTGTTTTCGCGGTGGAAGCAGACTCTTAATCTAAAATGCGTGTTTTGCGAGCGTAATTTGGTGACGCGTGGGACGGAAATGCTTGACACCAAAGCGACACGCCAAAGCGTCACGGTCGTCCAATCCCGCTCAATTTTAGCGGAATGTGACTCCGTTCCCCTCCACCGAAACCGTCCACGCAAACCACAACCTAGTAAACGCGAGCCTCTACGCCTTTTTTTTTGTTTTTTCAGAGTCTGACGTAAGTTAATATGTGACCGTATAGCCATCACCAATGTCGTTCTCGTCTGAGGTCGCGGTATTAGACGCGGAGCCTTAACGATTACACCAAAATTTACCAACCCCCAAAACGTCTTCTCCGTACGACTATATTTGTCAGGCATACCAAAGTACCGCAGTAAATGTTTTTCAGACGCTACTCGAGTTTAGATATATTTTCCGATGGCAGAAAACAGCCCGTAAAAAAGAACTGCACCTGCACGACAATTGAACAAGTGGCCCAGTCCTGCAGAAAAGGAGACTTAAATTTTTGTCCTGACTTAGCTCTTGTCCCGACTTTTTATCACCTTTTCCCTCTTTGATCCGTAAACATCGGTTGCGTAGGATGGTTAATCGAATCTGATTAGTGCTCGCGAAGATTATGTGGAACAAACCGTGTGAATATTCGGCGTTGTGTGAGCTCAGAAAGATATTGCGAGAGTGAACTTTCACAGAATAACCCAGTTCACAAATGCAGTTGGTTGGAGCTTTCCCACCTTTGACAACACTGATTGGGTATTATCTATTTTTCATTGCTCAATATACAAATTTATAAGCTATGTTTTCACTGTCGCGATCTAAATATGCAATCTACATTGCAGTTTCAGACCGTATAGAACAGCTGCAGGTGCTTCTACGAATTTAGTAGACTTATTACATGACTAATCAGGTCTGTGTAGTTTTACTTGCGGTTAAGTTAATGATATCATCCGCTAAAAGTGTGCTGCTGTATTGCAAGCTAGGGTGTTCAAGTAAAGCCTCGGGAGAATTTTCAAGTTACTAGTGAACCCACTTGAAAAGCAGCCGACAGTTAAATAAAAGACAGCTTGTTTCTCGATATCAGATTACCTAATATGATCTCTGATACTACCGGGTGTCTCAAGTAGCAGTGAGGCTCTTTAAATCGACCGCAAACTTCGGTTTCTTAACCTTTCGCACTATGATTTTGTGCAGCGTTGCCCACGGATGGTGCATTTTCTTATATAATTTGCAAAGAGCGAACGTACCTGAGGAAAAGGTAAAGAAAGAAAAAGGCTTATCTCCTGTGGAAACGCAGCGAAGTCACCGGTCTTCAAACAACCTTGCGCCCTGTTGATTAAAGACCGGTGGCGTCGCTGGGTTTCCATACAAGTTTCAATGAAACCCAGAAAGCAATTGGGTTCGCTTGTATGCGGTACCTTGCGTGCAATAGAATGTCTGTACAATAATATCGAAACATACAGTAATAGAAACGGAAGCAGTAGTAATAGAAAAACATGCAAAAACAAAATAACCTGTATCAGTTGTTCTTGAGAGCAATTTAACTTGAACTTGAATAGCGTCAAGGGATATAATAACAAAGCAGGCATTGCTGGCGCTCAACAACAAAACACAAATTATAAGAGAGGACGAATATCAAGAGAATTAGATATAAGTGGCGTTAATCCATTCACATGTTAAACTGGAGGCAGCTTTTTGCTTTTATATCAAATGTTTCATTGAACCTACCTGCTGAAGCCTTTCCGGAAGCCTAATACGTAATATAAAAACAAACGTAATACGACCTTGTTTGTTTGTTTTTTCCTTTGTGAGTTTTTATAAGCCATGGGTATGAGAAATGTATTAATGCACCTTGGTGCCTGTTTCTTTTTGAACAGTATTTTAATGTCCCATGACCCGAATAAAACATTTAGAGAGCTTTAGGGAAGCGTTCTGGCACATCCGATGAGGTATACGATGGGCCCTCCGGTACGAACGGCGCATGCGCTACCGCAGAGGACACGCGCATGCGCAGTTCGTATCGGTGGGCCGACCGTACCGTATCGGATGTTCAAGAGCGGTTCCCTAAAACCCTCTACTTGTATATAACACCCTCGCTGCATCGAATATTGACGTTTCTAACACAAATGTTTTTTTTAGCATTTAAGTTGTTTCTGAATAATCTGTAATATCACTGTTTGTGCATCATTACCAAGGCATCGGCTGGTCATGAGCACAAAAAAAAATAAACAAATGAATGAGTAATTTGAATGAATGGTACATACTCTTTGTTAATATGACATGATAGGGTAACTTTCCGGTAGTCAAAACTCTCAAAAGTCGCATGTTTTCATTATATTGTTTCCAGTGTTGGATAAGGTACTCGACAAAGGTGTTGAAGATGAGTTACAAAAATACTTGCTTTATAAAGTATGAGAGTACTACGCAAGCTACTTTCTCTGCAGAGTATCTTGAGTAGGGCACAAATACTTAGAAACGTAGTTAAATTACTTTTTAAGATACTTCCGCATTGCGCGATTTGCATTGGTTTCAGTGACGCCAGAATGATTCATTGGCAAACAACGGAAGCAACGAAAACGTGGTTTTATTCTATACAGAACGAGTAGTATCTCTAGTGCATAGTACGAGATAATATTTTTAATGCGCTTAAAATCTCATTGTTTGCTGGTTTCATACACGTTTGCAAGTCCGGTCTCTGGGTGCCACCATCTTGCTCAGTTTGGGGTGCGCTTGGCCACGGCCGTAATCCGATTACGACACCTTAGCAAGGCTGCGAATCGGATTGTGGACGCGTCCAAACGCGCCCCAACTGAACAAGATGGCGGCGCCCTGAAGCCGGACTTGCAAACGTGTATAGATGCTTTGCAGCAACTGGGCGTGTGCGCCGCCATAACCGACCTTCAGTTTTTGGTTCCTCTTACTTTGATCACTTTGCTCCTTCATTACCAAAGCAGGAGAGGTTATTGTTATTTCAGATTCGCCTCTTTCCTTCTCACAAGCATTGGCCTTTGTGGAGGCTTGTCAAAGCCCGCTTCAGTGACTTGATAGCTTGGTAAGGCAAAACAAGGTCAGCAATGGCGGATGTAATCTGGCCCGTTTGCAAAGCGTCCATAATGCGAACCTTGAACGCATCGTTTTCCTTAAAGCTATAATCACTGTATCCGGAGTTCACGTTAATTGTGTTTGTGTCTATGTTTACACAACCTGAAGGTAGTCTGCCTTAACTGGCGCCTTGTCTTTCAGCTGTAGATGAGCAATTTAGCCAGTGCATTACATCCGCTAGCTGGATGTCTTTAACGTGCACAACGCTGTAGTGATACACGACCGTACGCCGGTACGATGCTCATCTAGATCGAAACGGGCAGGGATGGGGATTGAACCCAGGAGGGTCCCTGGGTTCTGCAGGACGAGCTTTCGCTCCACATGCTCTGAGCTAGCTGGTGTGCGCTAGCCCACTCAACCGCAGAATAAGTGAATAAAACGGCACTGACCGCCCCTTCCTCGGGTAGGCCACACGAACGCTGCAACAAGGGGCGAGTAAACTTCAAAAAGAAAGGCACAATTGCGGACACGGACAAGCACTGCTGTCTTTCGCGCTGTTGTCCTTTTCTTTATTTAATTTTTTTTGCCGATAGCTTTAGGAGCGCGTTTAGAAGGGCACATAACCGCACAACTTTGAGAGAACTCTGCGTTTGTATTTTAAGAGCCAATCCTGCTCGTAACTTGTTCCCTGCCTTGCTGCAATCTTTGTCCCCATGACCCAGGGTCGGGTTATCCCCGTTTTCCCACACACAGTGTTCCCTGTCATTCTGGCGAAAGAAAGTGGCATACTTTCCGTAATGTTGTCAAGCATTAAAACACACACACTCACAGACACACACAAACAAACAAACAAACAAATACAAACAAACACACTTAGAAATATTTTGTGATTTCTTCTTGTGCCCACTCCCAGTTCCGTGTGTTTTTCCTACGTTTACTTTTTGGGTATGCATATTTTGTTCTGGCTTATTTTCTGTGTTGTTTTCGGTTATTTCCGCTTCAAGCTTGCAACTGCCGGTTCCTGTTCCAATAAAAATATTCCTGCGACAACTTTGTTTGTTGCTGTAATATTGAAAAATATATTTGAAACAAGGCGTACAAGGTACTGAGAAATGTAATTAAGACAAAGCACATATACTCATAGTGAAAAAAAAAAAAAAACTCAAGACAAAGAACGAAAGAAGGGGACAACCACAACACCTTCTCTAATTAGAGACGGTGTTGTGGTTGTCGCTTTTTTTCGTTCCTAGTCTTAAGGTTTTCTTCCCTATGATCGTTCACCGACTCGCCTTCGCAATAACTCTCAATTTAGTACCGAATACTCTCAATCAAATGTATTTGCGAGATACCAAAATTACTACCGAAAGTAATAGAAATACATTATCAGGAGTAGAGTATTCTCCCACCATTTGACACTGAATTTCGGGAAAAGTCTATTACCGAAACCAAAGTCAAACATCCTGCTTAGAGTCGGAAAAAAAATGTGACGTCACAGCTTCCGTCAGCTTAGTACTCGTGATTCCCTCTTTCCTTCTATTGCGGGTAGAGCCACGAGTATACGATTCGTTTATTTTATTTTTACTCTGTACTCTACAGGGTGTTTGTTTTTCAACTCAACAGATTTGTTTAAAAGAAATTCGTGAAAGCTACACTAATCCGGTTTTCCCAGGTTAGTTATACGGCAAGGGAAACATAATAAAAGGGGATAATCGTCATGATAAGTCGCCTAATTAACTAAAATTTGTTATTTAACTTTTTTGTTACTGGAAATAGACATATGGTCTCAGTTAGAAACATGCCGAGCGTCTTCGAAAACACCTATATAGTTTTTTTAGACAGAATCTGAGCGCGTTAGAAGTGCAGTAGTGCGCTAAAGTTACCACTCGTGCAACAAGCACAAGGTTGGGGCCATAACCGCGCATGCGCGCGATCGCACCGGGAGCCTTGCTCCGGCTGCACGCGTGGTGACTTTAACGCTCCACCGTGTTTCACACGTGCTCCAAGCCTAGTACGACTAGTTTAGTGGTTTTTGATGACGGTGAGCAAGTTTTAATTAGAACCATGTTTATTTTCAATATATAAAAAGTTATATAGCATATTTTAGTTCATTAGCCAACTGATCGTTACGTTTAGCCCGCTTAATTATGTCCCTCTGACCGTGTAACTGATCTATACAAATTGCATTAGTGTATCTTTCGCGTTTTGTTTTAACCAAATCTGTTAAGCTTAAAAAGAAACGCCCTGCATGTGGTGCATGCAACCCCACCTCTATTATATGGAAAACATCTGCCACAGATTTAAACACCGAAGTTTATCTCTGAGACTGAGTTCATGGCACTCCATTTAAGGTTGACTCGCGGGCGTTTTCTGGCCATTGATTGTGGATTACATAACTTTAATTCGCAATTCCCAAAAAGTATATATAGGCAAAGGAGAAGAAGTGAAGAAATACACCCAAAAAGAGATTTAAATGCACCATTATCAGTCGCGTGCTGCTGAAATAGATGTATCACCGTCAGCGAATACGTGATCGAGCTTAAAGAACCAGGTTACCACAGAAGGGGGAAAGGGATCGTCGTGAAGACTAAGCACCTCGTCTCACAGCCACCGGATCGTCCGTCCGCCACAAAGTTGCCAGTTGATCCCCCGAAACGATATACGCACCATCTCGGACGAGAAAAAAAGTATATACATCCGCACAATCCGTCCGCACTAACCGAAATTCGCTGCACACGCAACCCCAAAAGACCTGCCACGCAGCTACAGCGCGAAGGCACGCGCTCCGTTTCCCGCCCTCGCACCCATTAGTAATGGTAATGGCCGCGAGATGGCGCTGACGCAAGAGAAAAAGGGTAGCGGCAAGTAAGGGGCTTTTGGTAGCCGAGGGCGAAAAGCGCGGTTATTACCACCGCCCCCTAGCTCGAAATCGGAGTCTCTCGCCCCCAAGGGGGCATACGCGGGGACAGCTGACATAATGAAGCCAGCCTGCCCTTTCCTTCTCCGCTGCACTTTTTCTCTCTCTCCACTTTGGGCCATTAGCTCGAGCTCGGGACGGGACGACGAGAGCGCGCGTTGCTGAATTGACAGCTAAGCGAGCATCAGGCGGCTTTCGTCCTGTGTCTTTTGGGTCGGACTCGCAGTATGGCTTCTGTCTGCATTGTTGATGAAAGAATGATGCGGGGTGGGGGGGGGGGGGGGGGGGGGATGAGTTATATCATCCCCTCAGGGTATCGTCCGATGACAATGTTTCGCTGGTCTGCACGCGGATGGAGTGGCAGAAGAGTTGAGGGTGAGGAGAGTGTGCTGGTCAGAGGAGATGAATTGGGAGACGTTCTGCCGGGGATAGGGTATGAAGGGATGACCAGCTTTAGCATTGGGTTTTGTTGGACTACTCGAGGTGCGAGAAGGTGGCAGTGGAGAGAGAAATGATGAGGATGGATGAATGGAGCAGAAGTGTGTCCGGCTGTCCGGAGGTTCCAGTCTCCTGGCGTTGATGAATCGAGTCTATTGCATCGATGCATGGGGCTGGGGACGTGGATATGTTCTGTAGTTCTATAAGAATGCGATGGACTTCCCGCATCCGACGCCCATGGTACTAGCATTAACGACGTTCCACTAGAGTCTGTTCCAGCATAACTTGGCAAAAGGAAAAAGTGAGCCGACAACGTTTCTCACTCGAGGCGGTCGACCACAAAAAACATGAAATTATAAATTGGTTGCTCTGGAGGCATATACGTCTAGAGATGCCACGTAGTATTTATAAAGTATAATTAATCCACCCGGCATGTATAGGTGTTCAGGCATTTCTATTTCTTACAGATACAAAGCCAGTCTCATACAACAGAGCGTGTTTTGCCTAAGTTAGAGTTGGTTGGAGCATGTTGCCATAACTTTGTTCGTGAATTGACATATTTTGCGGTGTATACGTTAAAGCCGAAAACTATTTCAGTGCTACAAAATCTAAGGCTGACCCGAACGTAAACATAGACCACGCTTGTCTCTTTAAAGTTTAAACAGAAAGCTTTATGATTACGAGCAAGACTGCGTGTTATCTTTGCCCGAACATAAGCGGCGAGTAAACACAAAGGCAGCGGAAGCGGGGTGAGATGAAACTAGTTAAAACAAAAAACAACCAAATCGATCGAATTTTGGCGATGGAAAGACCATAATTTTAATTACCTTTTGTAAGCGGGGGGGGGGTCTGCGCTTGATCAGGAGCAGCACCTAATAGTGGGCACTTCCCTCTCCACGCGTGAAAACTTGTAATTAAAATTCCGTTCCTTAG
Organism: Ixodes persulcatus; assembly: GCA_013358835.2. Lineage (NCBI taxonomy): Eukaryota > Metazoa > Arthropoda > Arachnida > Ixodida > Ixodidae > Ixodes > Ixodes persulcatus. Next base: position 116,171 of record JABSTQ010007101.1, on the reverse strand, counting down.
CTTTATTGTTTTTGTTTCTGAGTTTCTGTTTGCAGCCTAATTCCATAGCGCCATCTTGTGGTAGCAGAAATAACCGTAAAAACTTCGCCGTGCTACTACGTACCACCAAAAAACACTTTCCGTGCTCATTACTGAAAGAAGAGCGAGCTCTCTATTAAATTTAATATTCTGGCCTTCTTTAGAATTTTGTTCGAGTGAAAGTCTGGGAAGGTTCTTACGTCGGCGAAGATTCCTTGGCGGTGCGCGCGCTTGGTTCAATGACTTGGGAGGCTATGCACGGAACTTTGAGCCTTGCTATTTCTGAACGTTGTCAAAGAGACTTCGAGACATTCATGAAATGAATGCCTAATGACTTCGCGTCGGTGTGCGATTTGTTTTTTAAAGTGTACTTTGCGGCGCATCTCTCCAGGACCAAGTTAACGACAACAACAATGACGGTATGCAAATATGCCCCCTCGATGTTCAGGAGGAAAAAACAACCGAGGCGACAAAGCGAAACGTGACACCCCTGTCGTAAAAACTCCTGAATAGTTATGTCAGTAAACAGTAATTGTTTATTGGAATCTATAAGCACCGTTATTTGATCCGGGTTTCTTCATGGCGAGTGTTTTTAATGTTTCCAGACACTGGCTGCGGCTAGGCAATTTGGTTATGTTACAATTTAAATTCAATTATACCTTTTGAAACAGGTATCGATAGAGGTATAATATTTTTGTCCTCACTCTAATTTAGGTGTTCCGAGTAACCAATAAATGGGTTAGGGAAGTTGCAAGCCACAGCCTAGCGGGGATTCTTGAGTTCTAGAAGTGTCAAGCCCGTACCATCAGTTATCGCCACATCGGTTGTCAGTGGATATATTTTTCTTCGGGAAGCGTCTGAGACAATGTCAGACTTTAAAATCGCCCGAATTCTACGCGCGTAGGCATCCGATTTAAAACATTTCACATCGATGTTTGGTACCGACGAACCGTGGGAGTGTCAACAATGAGACATCGCCCTATAACGCGAGTGAAACAGAGACTAAGAAGAAACGTCTGAAATTCGTTCGTATATTTGTGAGTTTCAGCATTGCGTATATACGAGCAAATGCAAGCGCTGTGCGGTTGCGTTCGGGGCTGCGTGTTCCACGCTGCGCGAGAGCCCAGCCTATGTCTTGGATTTGCGCATGGTGACGATGCGCATGCGCAGCGTGGAGCAGGCAACGCTAAGGTAAACGCACAATGCTTGCATTTGTTCCTATACGCAACGCTAACACTCTATTGTTTGCCTCTTCTCTTCGGTGCTTGTCCTATGTGCGCTGTAAGCCGACCCCGTCGTACGCGGATAAGAAACTAGCCCAGCACCGCAATTTGCCAAACGGTTATTTTATGAAGTACAGTGCGCAACAAAGTTAAAGATTGCAGTTCTTTTTTTCAATATAATTCTCTTACGGCAGTACTCTTCTCACGAAACTACTAGTGGAATGAAATGGTCATATCCGTCACTATAAAATTACCACGAACAAGATCTAATGTCTTGTGTGTAAGCCATACATGTACCCATTAAAAAAAAAATTAAAAACCGAACTATTTGTTAATTATTTATAAAGAAACGAACTACACTACTCGTCACTGAGATTAAAAAGGAATGCGTTACTTCAGCTCAAAAGTAACAATTTAATTTCTCGTTACTTTCAATGTGCCGTTTTTCAGCGGCAGTTGCCGCCTTCCTATATTTTGTGTTGTTAATGATGCCTTGCTTGTCGACGCATTCCCTAGCATCTTTTTTTTTTTTACTTTCTTGTTGGCGCTTTTTTTTTTTTTTGGCAGTCACAGGCGCGAGTTAGGGTGAAAACCCAACGGGGTAACTAGTGTTTTACACGTTCCTCTCCCGAAGCAAATAAATACTGCTACTCGTTACTCAATCAAGAAGTAACAAAATACGTTGCTCGTTCCTTCTCTCAAAAAGTAACTAAACCGTTACTTCCTTACCGCAAAAAAAAGTAACTAAACGCTTACGTACAAATCTGATTTGAGCTGTGTCGCGTAGGGTATACCTTCAAGCTTACCTGGTGGAACTCAGATCTCGCCGAATTAAACTGCCTCGCCCTAAGGTTGTGTCCACGTCGTGGAGCTCACAAAGTCACACGTTTTCTCGGGTGTTCCCCTTTCTCTTTTCCAGAAAGGCCGTGCGTGCGGCACTGGTCGTTTGAGCGGGTGCCCCGGTTCCAACTGGTCGGCTTCGAAGACCGGACGGTGCCCCACGTGGGCGACCAGGACTCGTGCCTGCGGCTGTGCGCGACCGAGACGAACTTCGTGTGCCGCTCGACCCGCTACGAGGCGTCCAAGGAGCGCTGCGTCCTCAGCAAGCACGACCGGAGGACGGCCGCCGAGTCCTTCAAGAAGACCGGCGCCTCGTCGGACCTCCTGTACAGCGAGAACCAGTGCGTCTCCGGTGAGTGAATCTCCGGAGAAGGATTGGCGTTCTTAAGCCGCCGCCCTCACGCATACGTCGAACAAAAGACGCGGAGTTTCTTTGCGGACACGATGATAAAATTGTCCGCGGACTTCGCCTCACGCATACTCGAAGGCCTGTTTGCTTCAGACATATGTGTGCTTCAAACCTGTGTTCAGACAGTTCTTCCATGACAAACGGGAAGGAACGCGCTTTAGCCAGTGTCTACAGACTGTCTTTTTTACGATGTATTTGCGGTGTGACCGAGGCGGCCTAAAGGCTGGTTCACATATTTGTGTTCGAGCACGTGCGACTGACTGCCAATACGACCGCTTGTAACTAACTACTTGTGACGAGGCGGTTGCTATGGGAACCAGGCTGCGCTGCGGCATGACGCTCGGCGCCATGTAGCGCAGACTGTATTTTGTTTTTGTTTTTTAGGTCTATCCGTGTTGTCAGCCTCCTCGTTCACCGAGCTCTCCCTCAGTATATTGCAGCAGTTGGTTTTCCCAAGTGCTTTGCCGGAAAGTCGACGCTCCAAATGTCTGAAGGCTTGTTCACACACTTGCAAACGAGTAGGACCGGCTGAGACGAGACCGGTTTTCAAGCCTCTTGCGACGGCTTAGGACCTGCTTCGCAGCAGCGCATCTGGTCCTGCGCCGTTGCAAGAGGCATAAAAACCGGTCTTGTCTCAGTCGGTACTACTCGGTTGCAAGAGTGTGAATGGGCCTTTAAAGTGACTAGAGCAACGTTAAATAAACCGCAAGGGACCTGTTGTCGGCGGCAGAAGTCAGGATAGGCACAGGGATTTTTGACAGAGCACGGCCCGAAGACCAAAGCATCTCATCGGGACATTTTGTGAATATTGAATATAAAAGGAAAACGTGATCTTAAATTTGTCGTTTTCTTTGAATCAATTAATACAGGGGTGGAACGGCTGCTCCATTTGCGCCATTTTGCGCCAGAGGTATTTGACTGCGCCATCCTGCGCCATGATGCGGAAACTGCGCCACAGCCATTACCTAGCGGCATTATGCACCAAATCGCAAAACCGTGAAAAATTAATTTTGTCTTGGTTTCGGTTTTTATCAACTCGATTGGCAACAATGAGCGCGTTTAGCTTGGTCGGTCTTGCAATCCTTTGTCTGTTTATTCTCCCTGCGTATCCCGAGTCGGAAGCGCGTGAACGAACTCGGGGGTCGGATTCCAAGCGCTACACCATCTACGACTCGATTGTTATTCTTCAACCATAAGCAGTTAAGCAAGTCGGCCGAGGTGAGGTCGAGTCGTTAAGCGTCAGATTGCCTGAGGCTCTTCGGCCTGGGATCCGGACGTCAGCCAGTTGAAAACAAATGAGCAAGATTCCTTTTACTACTTCATCGTTAGAAGTTGGAACCGCATTCCTGCAAGATAAATCGTGATTTGATAGAACTGAAACGCGGTCCGATCCGAAACCTTGCCGGCCAGCAGCTCTCACGCGAGCGGTAAATCTGCTCGGCGTACTTTTAGCCTTGCTCCTGCTTATCGCTTTGAATACGATAACTCCGTTAATCGCAGTCTGCCGCTTCGATATTGAGTTGCACAATAGGATAAACTTGAAATTTGTTGCCCTGATCCTCCGCGCAACTGCACGTCGGTTGCTTACGCACGTCACATGGTTCGCACATATAATTACTATGTCGACCACGTGTGGGTTGTGCGATAAGCAGTGCTGGTTTGCAATTTGAACAGCTAAAAGCCACTCAGAAAATATCAAGGACACTAGCTTCAGAAACATATGGTACTTGCTTTTAGAGCGCAGCTCTTAGGCGCCCGTTTCCGGCTTGAGCGGCGTCGGCGTAACCGGGAGCCCCCCCCCCCCCCTACCCCCCCCCCCCCCCCCCCGAGGACCTCGGGTTCCTTCGGGAGGAACTCGGGAGGACCTGGGGTTCCTTCGGGAGGACTTCGGGTACCTTCGGTGACCTCGGGGAGGGGGGTCACGTGACCCCCCCCCCCCCCCCCCCCGAGGTGACGTGACCCCCCCCCCCTTGAGGAGGAGGGGGAGGAGGGAGGAGGAGACGAAGGGAGGAGGTTGAAGAATGAGGAGAGGAGGAGGAGGTGAAGGTGAAGGAGGGGGAGGAGGAGTAGCAGGCAGGATCACGAGGTGAAGAGGAGGGAGGAGGGGTATACCCTCCCCTCAGTACCCTTCCATCCTCCTCCTCAAGAGCTGCGCTCGAATTCGGCGTTACAGGGAGTTGTAAACGGCTTTCACTGCTTTTTTTCGGTTCTCATTAAGGCTCCCATCTGCCTAGGTCCCTAACCTCTCATGTTCATATGTGCTGCTAAGCACGATTGAAATTGTTCCCGTGCTTGTCCAAGACACAAGCTGAAGTGCAATAAAAACTGATCTGAGCTGCCCCTAGCCTGCTCCAGACTAGTTTTAGCTGCTCCAGATCTGAGCTGCCCCAACCTGCTCCAGAACAGCTGTTTCAGCTTCTCCCGTGTCTGCTCCCAAGTATATCTCATGAGTTCCACCCCTGTAATAACATACAGCACGCAGTAACGAGAGTCTGGGGTTTACTTTAGTGTCACCTCAGGGTCTTAGGCGCGTATCCGAGTCTGTGTCACCCGGTGCCTATATGAGGGCGTCACCTGAGGAATCCATATGCCTGCTCTTTGTTTCTGCGCACCACCAATAATCCTGGAAAGATGGTTCTGATCATCCACCTTTATTTCGAGATTTGAGGTGTAGAATTCTAACCCTTGGTGTGTAGTTCTTTTTTTTCTTGTAAATTCTGACGTCCCCCCTCATATACGTAGTTTTTTTTTTTTTTTTTTAACCCAGTGGCGTTTGGCTTACGCAGTCCGCGCCTGCTTTGATAATTGCATGCGCCTCTAAAATTTCTCTATTCACTCTGTCCCTTCCATTGCCAATGATGCCGGTCTTACTGAAGATAGGTTGTTTTTTTTGGATACGTGGTGAATGTATCATGTGACGTGGGCGGGGTTGCTGTTTTCTTTGTTTTGTTTTCATGTGATTAAAGTTCAGTTGAGAGTCAGCGATTGTCCTGTTTGCACTTCCTTCAGCTCCCGTTTACTGTGCGCTGTTTGCCTTTTCGTCAGTATGAACCAACTAACCCACATCGCCACCCTTATTCAGCATTTATAAGGTTAGCTCTTAGCGCTTTCTTGATCACACGTGGTATGCAGCCTCTATGGTGACGTCACGCTTATGACATCACGGTGTTCACAACACTGGGTGTCTAAAATTTGGGGGTTTTACGTGCCAAACCAACGACGGGCATCTGGCACGCCCCAGCGGAGGACTGAGGATTAATTTGGACCACCTGGGGATAAGTTTGACGTGCAACCGAAAGCTCGGTTACACGGCGCCTCCTCCGCAATAAGCCTCCGTCAGATTGCGGGCACCTCGACCGGGATTTGAACCCGCCACATCGACAGTGGGTGTCTGACCGTGGGGCTAGAGCTGTTACGAGTTCTAAGAAAGTAAACTCTCGGGTCACTGATTTTACGTTACATCGTGAAGTCGCGTGCCGCTGTGACGTCGCTTGACCTGACGTTACGTGACCACGTGCTTACCTTATGGTCGAGTACCACCGCCGTGACCTTCCAGAGGACCTAAAATACCAAAAGAGACGAGCAGTTTTCTTTATTTCTTATATCAGGCAGAAGGATTCTAGGGGAAATTCTTAAGGTGGAGAAGATAAACGAAAAAAATTGTGGAATTTATTATTTCGTTGGATATTCTTTAGGTGTCCATTAATTTGGTTTTAATTAAGATATCTCATAAAGTATTATTTCGTATACTATGGTGTAAAATATCCTTTATGACTTCTGTTTATTTTTTGTTTTTTCGATGTCGTGTTGCAGAGCCTCCTCGATGCCAGTTCCGTCCGCTACGCGGCCGGTCCCTGAGTCGGGGCCACGTGTTCGTGGACGAGACGTCCACGTCCCACACGCTGTGCCAGGCGTCGTGCGTGAACCACACGGACTTCGTGTGCCGGAGTTTCGTGTACGACCAGTCGCGGCACCTGTGCCTGCTCAGTCCCGACGACAGCTACACGACGCCCGTGCAGGAGACGCACGCCGATTCCGCCGCCGTCGGGACGACCGAGACCAACACCCTCTACGAGAAGGGGTCCTGCATCGACGGTACGTCAACTTCACGCTTGATTCACTCCACCAAAAAAAGTCGCCTGCGCGTTTGATTTTCTCAAAGGACGCGGATAACCAATCCCTGCGACTAATCATCCAATTAATGATGAGGCACAAAAAAAAAAAAAAGGTCTGGCTAAAAATGTTACAGGACGAGGACGAAGAGGTAAACGGAATCAAAACCGAAATCGAAGGATCGTTTCCCGATACCGGGCATATATAGCTCTTTGCGTTGGGGGTAGGCGAGTGAAACACTGAGAAGGAGCTATGCCCGGGTGAGACAAGCAGTGCAGAAACGCTCATTGTGTTCCGTGTCGCAGTATATATACGCGAGGGATATTTAAAGACTTAGCAAGGAAATAAATAAGAGCTTTGTTTTGTAACCCTGCTGACAAATTCGTGTTATGAAATGTTGTTCTTTAGGTGATCTCACTGTCCTTGAGTATTTTGTTTATCAACCCTTTCCCCGTTTCCACCGACGCCAAATGCATGGCGCCTATCCCGGGTTTCCTTCACCATGCTTTTCTCTCCTTTGATGTGCCTGCTTCGGTCGACCGACATGTTTTAGTTCTCTTCAAGAAGACCGGCCATTCAGTCGAAACGTAGCTCCCCCTCCTTTGCCGCCGGCACACCTTTTTTTTTTGCAATCTTCATCCCAATAACCTACTAACAGTGCCCGACAGTACCCCCCTCTTCATTGTTCGAACTGACTTGAGTATTACAGACACACCAAATGCTTTTTAGGGGGAATGCATCCTACTCCCCCAATAATAGAATGGCCTCGGCGTGGACAGGTTTTCCGCAGTTTGAATGGCTTGATGACCAGAAACCTTGGGTTTTTCCGCATTGAATTGGGAGTGGTGGGAGGCGCCACCAATTGCCATGGTAGTCGCGGTTATCAGGCATTCGAGCCGGTGGGCGAAGGGCGCGCCGCAGGCCGTTCGGTCGATGCAAGTGTTTGCTCAATATGGGTCGTAGCTTGTTCTCTGAACATTTTTAGAGAAAAAATATGTCGTTATTTTTTTTCCGGCGCGGCGAGACGTCCAAAAGCCAGGGGAGAAATTGGCGCAGTAGACGCGCCGTCTAAAGCAAATGAGCGGAGTAGAATGTATACCCCCTAGTAAAGTATTTGACCACACTATGGGCACATACAAAGCGCCGGCGTCTGTCTCTAAGTCATCCAGCCAAAAAGGAAGGAAAACAAAGAGAGAAAGAGATAGAGAGGGATATTGTATAGTTGAAAGAGAGTTGGAACGCAAAACATTATGGCCAAAGGTTTAGGATATGGCGAGGAGATCGAACTAAAGGGGGCGCTTTGTCCAGCTTGCTTTTTACAAAAGTCGGTGTTTACCCGACACAATTCATGTGCACTGAATTGTTTTCGTCATCTTCCTCAATCTCGTGCTGTTCACATATTCATCAAAGTGTGGCGTCATTGTTGAGCTTGGACTCGCGTTCAATCGGTGCCTTCTCTATTGAACACCAGCCACAGCCAAACGCTGACACAGCGTTCGGATGAGAATATAGCCGAGTGCTGCGTCACAAAGGAATAATTATTTAGCGAGACTCGTTGGTGGGCTAGTTTGTTCACGGTACTGAGTAAACTTGTGTGCGCAAACACAGAGAACGAGCACAAAGGCGTGGACAAGGTCAAGACAAGAACGTCCCCATTGGTTTAGTTTTCCAGTTCGCCGCTGGGGGCGCGACGGTTGCTTCTCTTTCCCCAAAACTCTGAAGACAAAGAAACAATCGGCCATAGACACGGATAAGTCGTCGAGTTCAGAGCAGGTATACACTCGAGGCAACAAAACCAAGAGGACACAGAGAAATTGTAGCGTCCCGAAAGGTGTCTGCTGGAAAGATTGGGACTCAAACAACAGAACGAGAGGATAGGGCGTTGCTTATTTGGTTCGTGAGTTCTTCTCCGTGGCCAGTGCACCGCCTTGCTTCTAACGATGGCTACGGAAGCCAGAGGTGACGACGGGGAGTGGTAGGCGCTGGAGCGCTGCTCTGCTCACGCCCGCTTCACTTTCTCGCCCTTTCCAAGTGGTCTCGGTGTCGTCTACGCCTCTCTTTGTCAGGTAGATGCGCGGCTCCGGACGGCCGACCGCGCCACAAAGGGCGTCGGTGTCAAAAGAAGCCTCCAAGGACTTTATTGTGAGCCGCGCCGTGTACGACAAAGAAACGGTCCGGACCCTGGACGGCGGCGTTCGTTGACCATCTTGGCGTAGCCGTGCTCTTTTGTTGCGTGTATTTTACTCCAAAGCGTTCAAGAATGAAGGTGGACGTCTCACGAACCAGACTCTGAGGGTATTGCCGTAGTGTGTCGACAGTGCTGGCGCTGCTTACTTTCGCTCGTCCCGTGGCATCGACTCTTTTGGGGGTCGTGTCCCCCACATTGGGTTCCATGAGCTCTGCACGACTCTTCGGAGGCTTACAGTGTCCTCCCATACGTATGCGCAGATGGTTATGACGTCATTATCGGTTGCATGCTCGTCATTGACAACGCTCGCCACAAGCGGAAGTAGTAGTGTTGCCAATATAAATAACTTAGGGAGCTGCAGTTATGTTTGGAGGCGAGCTAGTCGGTGGAGCATAGTAAACATATCTTTTGAAACAGCGCGAAAAACACGAGGACAACTAGGAGAAGGGACAGCGCTGTGTCTGTACACCTTCTTCTACTTGTCCTTGTGGTTTTTGCGCTGTTTTAATTATGTTAACTTAGGGAGCGTTCTTAATAATATGCCCTAAGTATAGAGGATCACAGTTGTAAATGGCATGGCAAAAACTCAGAGAGGCCCTTTATTCAGAGCCATCTCAGAGAGGAAGCACCTTCCTCTAGAACTGGCAACACGAATCTGGTTTTCTTAGCTCCTAAACTGGGATATGATAAATCTTTCTTAATGTCACCCATTTGTGGTATTTCTTATACCAAGGACACCAAGGAGCGTCGTACCGTTAGATTACCAGGCAATAAACTTTTCTTGTAAGTATATCAAAAATACTTTGTTAAAAACCTCTTCTTAAGGCTCGAGAAATTCCAACTTGACGCAGAAAACGTGTTGGTGAGCAAGCAGTACCGCGGAAGATGGCTTGTGTCGCTAAACAAAATACATTGATTTATCGACCGGTAAACATCGGTGACTGTTGCGCAAGCATCCAGCCTCGGTTCACTAAGGCTTGATATTTGCCCATAACCTGCGTGAATGTCTGATGTGTCGGAATAAGCCGTCAGACGTAATCGTCGCGGCAGCGAGACGTTTTTGACGGGTATTGGAATGATTATTTACGTTGACAACACGATAGAACTAAGCGATTTCTCCTTAGTGCCAGGTAACATGTCCTCCGATTTACTTTCCAAAACAATATGCGTTACGGTCTTTCAGAAATGTTCTTCATATATGTCAGTTAATTTCTCCAGTTTGTGCAGAAAACAATTAAGAGCGTTAGTATTCTTGAGGAGCGAATATTACGGTCACGTGGTATATCTGGGAACGAAACCTTATTGGTGATACAAATTTTCGTTGGAGACTACTAATTTTTAGACGCGATTCTCATGTCCTGTTTTATCAACTGGTGCGGGTATGTATGCCATTTAGCATGTTTCTCCCGGGGGTAACTTCCAAGTCCGAAATGTACCGTCTTCAATCTTTCCACTTCTGCTCGCTTAATTCGTCCTCCACGTTCATTATCCCCCTTCATTGCTTTGTATAGTCGTTTGTAAGCAGCCATGCTTCATAAGCTAGTCTGGCCACCGTGGATAAAAAATGCTTTGTTTGAGCGCCATTCTGGCAACCATGGGCGCTCCTTAGCAAGGGTTGACTGTCGGACGATCTACACATGCTAGTAGCAAGATGGCGGCGGCCAGGGGCCGTACTTGCAAACGACTGCCTATACTCCAAGAGTGTAATATGATTCCTTCGCCCCCGAGAGCAAAACGTGTGGATGCATTTAAGAGGCTTTTGACCTAAAGGCCTTTGAAATGCCCTTGAGATAGGAGCACAATAGCTCCTGAGAAAATAGAGGTTTGGGCGTCAGCCTTTAAGCCTTTTTTTTTACATGCTGTGGGCACTGCGCGTGCGTAGAAACCTGATTATTGTAATTGTAATTGAGATCTATTACATTGCTTGGTTAAGTGTAATTGTAATTGAGATCACTTACATTGCTTGGTTAAATGATATCATTGACAGAGGCCATATTTCTGTTGCAAGTTCATACATTAAATGTGTCGTTCCTTTCTTTTTTTTTTTTCTCCCTTGCAGTGGAGATGCGCTGTGAGGCTACTGCCATGACAGCCATCATCCTCGTGACGTCATCATTTCGCGGCCGCGTGTACGCCGTGGGTCACCCGCACCAGTGCTACTCCTCGTCCGTCACCGACACTGGTCACGTGGCACTCACGGTTCCGCTCCACGGACGGCAGTGCGGCACCAAAAATTTGGTAAGCACAAGCAGCATTTGTGTGTTCAATATTGAGATCATAAAACAATGTATACATATATAGTAAAATTCTGAATGACCGCTTACTCACGGTGACGAGATAAAAGGGAAAACATTAGTTGAACGATCTTTCGGGGTGGTCGTTAGTTCCAGATTCTACGGTAAGCCTACTTTTTCTCAAAACTTGTAGGCTGTGCTATCATGATTGCAGGCGTCATGGGGTTGCTGCTCAAAATAAGTTCTTTGCGCAACCACATGCGCAAAAGAGCACTTTCTGAAGCTGCCCCTCTCGCTTTTCTCTCTTACAGGATGCTGCACAGAACTCATATAAGGAGTTGTGTAGGCATTCATGTTGAGCGCTCGTTTTCTTACGGGGTGCCTTTAGACCGATAGATAGGTCAATATGGTTAAAATCTATGAATCGGACTCTGTCTTGAGCCACCTAGCTATTCCTTCGAATTTCGAAACTTCCATATGTGGCGCCATCTAGGGAGGACGCCCATAACCAAGAAGCGTCGCAAACATTGTGTCAGCGGATGGTCCATCTCAAAAGAGGGGTAATGAATGATGAGTACCACGAGGATAGACGACATTTATTACCGTGGTTCTAGTAATGTTCGATGTTCATGTAACGATTCGAGTAATGTCTAGTGTGTAAAGCTGCAACGTTGTCATAAATATGTCCGCATAACTTCCACAACGAACATAACGTGCTTCAAAGCTCAGAAGGTGTTTCTACTTGTAGAGTTCTTTAGTTACACATAGTGCCATTTCGTGCTAGATCGCCACAGAAAGTTATTGCTGCCATTTCCATTCGTATTCTGAACGAGCTTAAAGTGTAAGGTCTTCTTTGAAGCGACTTTAAATGGCGCATGATTTGCTCCCTGACAGCTCAAAAAACAAGTGCCGCGGTTTCTTACTTTCACGCTCGTCGTGATTTGCCTTTCGGCGTTTTTTTATTGGCGAATGCCGCCATCTCATTCGCTTTTATTGAAGTTCTCAGTGACTGTAGGTTCTTAAACATTTTTTGTTGGAATTCAACAAGACGCCTTTAACAACTTACCCTTTTTTTAATTTAGACGTGTTCAGCGACAGAAGTTTTGAGTTGTTCCCATCGTTTTTCCCAGGGAAATGGAACCTTCCTAAACAGCATCGTCGTCCAGCATCATCCTTACGTGCTTCAGAGCTCAGACCGAAGGATCGACATCTCATGCGACTACGAAGAAGTGGAGCGAAAGCTGCGCGGGGGCAAGCAGGTCCTCGAAGGGTGAGCTCGCTTTCTCCACGCTGTACATTCATCGCCTCAGAATCGGCTCCAACTGGTGACAACTTGCTTTTGACAGGGGTAGCTGTGAGTGCCCCTTCCCGGCAAAAGAAATGCTAATGTACGAACGCAAAATCCCACTCTACAGTACCTCGTCGTTCCTTGCACATACACTCTAAGAAAAAAATGGAGGGAAAAGGTAGAAGAAGAAGAAGAAGAAGGTTTTTATTTCGCAAATTTCATATGTACAAATGCTGTGAATGGCATCTGGATCCATAGCCACAAGGCTAGTTTTGGATCCATACAAAAAATTTGCATTTTTTTTTTTCAATCCAAGTCAGGAACGGTGCGAGAAATACGCTAAAAAATGCAAGAGTGCTAAAATATGAAATAAAAGCAAAGATGCGAAACAAAACAAATGTATAAAACTGGTAGCAACAACGCATTTTCCTCCCTTCTACTGACGCGCCCCCAAGCGGACACGAGAAGAAGGGAGGAACAAGACGTTTTCCTCCTTCTCCTGGCAGACGGGAGAAGAGAAAGCTTTCGCCCTCCCGACTAATCTTCTTTCGGTTTCGTTTTTAGAGCACATTGCACACGTTATTTATTAAATGTTGTTGAGTTGATTGATCTTCAGCGGCAGCGAAGGCCGCCTGCAATTCCGTCTCCCAGTCCGAACGTGCAGAACACTTCGGTTGCATTGACGTTTTTTCCACTGATTTTATCAAACGAGCAAACGAAGCCGCTAGAAACAGCAAAGTTCCGGAGCAGTGCCAGCAGCGCTACGTACACTGGGCTAAGATGGCCATCTCCGGATTGCGGAACCCACGCGGATCCATGCGGGCCACGCGGAACGATGTGTCCGCAGTGGATGTGTCGACGTTGACGACGTTATGGGAATCACGGAAACTGCGTCCAAGACAGGCAGGTTTTGCTGCCGGGTGCCTGGGTGCTTTCTGTGCTGAGTTCGGTTCTGTTTTCCGATGCCGAGTGCCAACTGGCAGTCAAAGTGGTTCTGTATTTCTGCGTGTCAGCTACATTGCAGCAACATCGCGATGGCAGTGTTGTGCGTTGTGAGCAGAATGCTGGAATTATCGCCGATGTGACCGTGTGTTCGCGTATCAGTGGTGTAACAGCAAGATCAGGGCCGGCTTGCTAGAACCAGCGTCTCAGCTGAGACTGGGTGAAAAAAAGCACTGCCAAAGCCAGCGCACGAGCTGAGCGGGGCTCAAGTTGCGTCTCAAGACGCTCGCGCGCCCCAGACTTTGCAGTGCTTTCTTTCACCCAGTCTCAGCTGAGACGCTGTTCTAGCAAGTCGGCCCAGCTGTCGGGCATTGATGCCGCTGGTCGGGCCGTGATCGGAGGGGCGGAGTGTCGCGGGTTGACATTCTGCTTTACATTAAAGAGTTTAAGACCACTTGAGAGATTAGGTGCAATCAATCGACGTGCGGATAGTCATGTTGGAACGCTGGTCTGAACCGTAGCTCCTATCGTACAGTGGCCAATGTGACTCTCGGTTGTCTCCTCCCCGAGAGCGATTGCGGTCTGGGGAAAGGACTAAACAGTATAAAATATTACGGAAAGTACGTACAGTTTGGTAGGTAAAATTGAAAAAAAAAAAAAAGCTATCCTCTATTTTGATGTTTAAATATACTACAGTTCCTGGAGAAACTGCCGGCGTTGCTCCGTACACTTAACACCTGCCGCAAGTCGCGGCTTTGACTGCATTCAAGTTGATAAAAAAGCGATTTCTCTGCCCTTGAAGCATCACTTCCAGCTGAATGAATATCCGCTCTACAGAGGTTAATTCAAGATGACAATTGCAGCCGCACACGAACAGCACAAATAGAAAAACAAACACTACAATGGAAATACTGGCTACGATGTGCCGTGCGGGGAAACAAACGCATGGCTTGGAACCGGATTTTAACGGCTTGATTTATTGGCTTTCAAATAATTACGACATGAGCTTTCACTTTTTAGTAAGGGATTCATCCCCTGAACCGTTCAAAATACTCTCAGAGGTATGACATTGTTAAAAAAAAAAAGCAACATGCTGGGAATATTTTGTATTGATTAGGAGTTCACCGAGAAATTTCGTACGTTCGAAACGACCAGTATAAAAGACGGAAACGCAGAGCTCGGAAGTAGTGATCGGGTTCGTGTGCTGTTGTATTGATGTTTGTATGTGCCGTGTATGTGTATGCGCTCAATGTATACGTTCAGCTGATGTTTGTAGTATGCGTAATGTGTCTAAATGTGCGTATAATAAAGGTTCCCGAAGATGCCGAAGCGCAGTGGTGGAGGAAGCAAATAAAAGTATTTTTTTTTGTAGAACATGAATTGGGCGTTACCTATCGCCACCTAGCTTAGCTACTTGCAATTACTCTGCTTGACCCTGCCATCTGGTGGCAAGCGATTTAACCTTCTTTCACGCTACGCGATTTCTGGTTACAGTGCAACAGCGGCTTCGAGTTTGTTCTTTGTAGAGCGGATTTTGGTTTCGCGAATGGGTTTACCATTCCGCCGTGATGTGCGGTTGACGAAGGAATTGTGACTCGAGGAATAGCAAAGGTAAGACGTTAAGTTGCCGAAGTAACTAGGTATCGGTTGTCTCCGTTTAACATCGCAGTGCTGACGACGAGAAGACTGAGTAACTGCTTTTGAAACCAAAGTCTCTTTGCCTGCGGGGGAAAGCTGGCTTCTGAAATAAAGACAGTTCGCGGAAAGCTCCTGTTACGCTTTTATTTGCTGCTCCTCTCGTCCCGTACAAGAGACATAGCGTCCTCGTTAAGCCTTATTGAGCTCGATTTGCTCGATTCGTGGCCTCCATAATGAGATGCAGGCGACGGAGAAACTTTTGCTCCCCTGCTTTAGGGATGAAATTTTCTCTCTTTATGTTGGAACATAGGTTACAAGACCGTTCGTCTTTTTAGGGAGGGTTATAGCTACCCTTCTTTTCTAAGAGTGAACTTCGGCAAGGCTCTCTCTCGTTCTCCTCCTTTCCCCTGTACGCTGTCTCTGTCGCGAAAAATCCGCGTGATCCCGGGGAGGGCACTCTCCACCTCGTCGTCGTTCCTGCTACATTGACGTATACGTGAATGTAGCAGGAACTACGCGATTGCAGGGATCTCTATAGAGATTGCTGCAATGACGACAATAGCAGAACCACTACAATGTCTGGAACTCAGCGCGTGTCCTGTGCTTTGCCAACCCCCAGCGAGTGGATATATGATCAACATTGACGGCATATAATCGGCTCCAGGTCACGTGGCCGCTTCTTCAGGCAGCGAGTTGAGGGAGAGAACGCTGCTCGTCTTTATTTAATTTTTTCTGCGACTTCGATTGCCTGTGGTGTAGAACGAGCGCATGTTTTATAGGTAACGCAAGGGTTTCGTTCTAAGCGGTATTTCCGCAAAGTACAGAAATCATTGCATTGCCTCTTTAACGCAACTTGGACGACCGCGAAAATCCGTTTCTCACCGTATCGCGCTGCGATTTACTACGGAGGTGCAAGCAGGTGTGAAATTTTACAGCAAAAAAAAAAAAAAAAAAAAAAATCAAGGAATTATCTTACCTCGTTCTAAAGAAAAAAAACAAACACAGAAACCTGTTCTGTGCAATCTAAGCAGCCATTCGCAGACGATGCACGCGCAGGGATAAGTGCTGCCGACAGATGGCGTACGCCGCGTCGACCGAGCGCCGGTCGATTCGGGTTCTTTTGTGGGATCGTCTGCTATCATAACCCAAATCGTGCGGTCGTCCCTCGACGCGGCGTACTCCATCTGTCGGTAGCACTTACCCCTACGCCTGCATCGTCTGCAAAGTGGCGTCGTAGATTGCCCAGAACAGATTTCTGCCGTTGTTGTTTTTTTCTTTTGAAGGAGGTAAGTTCATTCCTTGTTGTTGTTGTTGTTGTTGTTGTTTTTTTCACTGTAAACTTCCATCTGCTTGTAGCTCTGTGGTAAATCGCAGAGGGATACGTTGAGAAACCGATTTTTGCGGGCCGTCTAAAGTGCCTCAGAAGCGTTACTTTGCACGCCGTAGTACCCGATTTAGGCCTCACCGCTGGTTCTTCGGTTCATAGTCATACGTGGCATCATTGACTCAACGCTGGCACTTCGGCAATAACGTGGCGCGCCACCGAAAACTCATACAAACGCCGAAGCAATTAAACCACCAACTATAACACCTTGAAGCAAATCTCGTATTAGGCCCAATTTAGGCCGGTATAAGATTGCCAAGCTTGCGCAAAGTTATTCGTTCACGAGGTTCGTTAAGACGGGGAAGCTTCTGCCCCGCCGTTAAAGCGAAACTCTCCAGGTACGTAAACTGGAACCTGACGGCCGGGGGCATCTCTACCGGAACCCTTTTCTTATTTCTTTTTTTTTTTTCTCACACAGATCGACAACATATGCGCGAGAAACCGCGCGGCGAGTGGAGTTTCTTGGGCGGCTATAATATGCTGCCATGAACATATCGGCGTGTGTATAAGCGGCGGGGGAAACCTGCATATTTCAACGAGTCTGGAGACGCTCCTGCATAAGCGTCGGTGCGGCATCAATATTTCATTTCGTATGCTTTGCCCGCACGCCTCCCTTTCCCCCCTTTTTTTTTCTTTCTTCGTTAAAAAAATTCAACCTTCGGGAACGCAGGCAGTATTCTCCGTTTTCATATATTTTCGCCTCCCTTTCTCAAAAAAGAAAAAAATATTCGGTAAATAATTTTTTTAGACTCTTGGGTTTTTTATCGTTTTTATTATTTTTAGAACCTACGGTGAGGATGAACTTCTTCGTCGTAATCTTCCGAGATTCTCAAGATTTTTACGCTTGTATTTTTTTTTTTTTTGGGGGGGGGGGGAGGGGGGGGGTAAGAAAAAAGTGTCTACGTGTGCGAGAAAGGATGGATCATGCGATATTATGCGAGTTATTTTTTACCCCGACCGTCTTTGTTGGAGCTTCTCATTATCATACTGGGCGAATTGATTTCCAGAATATTGATTCCTCTTTCTCTTTCCCCGCTTCCCTCTTTAGTAGCACGACGAGACGGATAAACTCTCTTGAATATACGAGAATTATAAAGCGCATAAAAAAAAAAGGCGTAGAGAAGTTAGGCATCGCTCGCAAGGTTCATCTTCTCTTTTTTTTCTGCTCTGTCTTTGTTTTGTTTTTTCACCAATGTTGTCTTTAAATTTTATTCTGCATGTACCAATTCACTCGCATCGCTACTTTGAACGAGTCACTTGTACATAGATATATTTGGTGTACGTATATTTCGTGAAAATATTCGTAACGAGAAAGTTGGATACTCCATGGCAGTTTAAGCGAAAACTGTCGATCTCCTCTCTTTCGGGGAAGTCTGAGCAATGATGAGCTAGGAGAGTCAGAGCACTCTTACTTACGACTTTTTTTTTTTTTTGCGACAACCGAGTTTTGTTTAGTCTGGTTGAGAACATTTAGAAACAACATAAATATTTTATACGTGGAGAACGTTTTGAGACCTCTGCGACATTTATTAAATTATCGTTTTTTTTTTATATCGATTTGAGGCTGGGTTTTATAAGTAACTTTTTAGATTAACTTCGTAAGCGACTTAAACGCGTCCTACTTCTATACAGAGGCTAGAGTCACCCACAACTTAGGAAACGCAGGATGGGTCGCGTCTTTAGCATCTCATTATCGCTGTGCAGCCAATCAGGTTGCGACATCGCGACATTAGCCGATAAGAGCGCCGAAGAACCAATGAGATTGCGACATCGCTTGAAAAAAAAAAAAGAAAAACACCGGAGGACCAATTACGAAGCGAGAAGCCTAAACCTATTAAGCTACACCCTTCGTTTCTTAAAGTGTTGGTAACTAAAGTTTAATACGATAGAGAGTGTGCTAGATTAGACTATCCATGTGATGTGGACTTCTTGCGAGTGTACTCTCTCGGACGTGCATCTCATATCATCGTTTGATCGAGTTACTGCTCTGGACCGTATCAATCTTCCTTCGACGAAAGCCGTCGTATTATGTGGTTAATGAAAATAACACACTCGCAGAGCGCGACATCCTTATTGCTTATGTTCGTTTTACGTTGCACCATTATTTATGTTCGTTTTTGTACGTTACTGATGTTCAGCAGACCGTGCGGTACATGCACTGTGAGTTCGGCTTGAGTGCATACCGACCATCATACTTGATACGTCACACGCGCAAGGCAGAAAACAAAGTGCTCTAAACTTTTCATATTTTTTTTTTTTAATGTTTACGCATTAGTTTATCAGTTTTATTAAATACATCCGTATTTTATGTTTCTTTTTTTCTGAAGAGTGTAGCGCCCTTACTTCGATTTTTCTTTTTGTGGGATTCTAGAAATAATGTCGATGCCTATAAGGTGATTCCTTTTATTCGATATCTGTAAGCTGGTTTCTGATTATCATCAAAACGTGATCATGTGGTGCGCGTCTGTGCGTAACGTTAGAGCCTGCCAACATTACTAGAACACTCAGTTGGGAAACTCACCGTTGAAACCTGGGCCGCTGGCGTCCACCGAGACCGCGCTAAACACGACAACAGCGCCACTCATTATCATTATTCTTTACTGTGTTACCTTGAGCCTTTAGAAAGCCTTGTAGTAACGTTTATTAGAGTTCAGTAGAAAATGAAGGACACGTGATGTTTTCTAAGATCTTTAGTTTGCAAGGTTTTGCGGCACAATTAATATTGTTTTTATACAACCATGCCTCAGCGGTGATTTCATGTAGAGCGTCCCGACCTATAGGTGCATCCTAACTTCTGTAGTAATTCGCGGTGCGTCCGCTTGGGAGACGGGGGTGGCACCCTTGAATCGTCTTGCACCGTATCTGTTTCGGCACCAAAATGAACGATTAAAGCCCAAACTAGAAGTCACGTGCAGTTCCTCGAGTGGCCGCTGCGGGAGAAATGGCGGCGTTGCGATCGCCATTAGCTCGGTTCTCAAGTACGGATCGGTGCAACTTTTTCAGAGCAGGCTCTATGGCAGTTTCCCAACTGAATGGGTTTTAGTAAAGTTGGAGCGTGGGCTATCGCGGAGATCAGGAACTGAGAATAGTACAGGGAAGTTTATCTTGTAAGCCTCGTTGAGATGTCTATTTCTCGCAGCACAACTACACATTTAGTTTAGGCAGAAGCGAAAGTATGCACGCGAGCTGGTAAGGTTTTACTTCTCCGGCGTGTCGATGTTTGGATCATTATGTTCGCTTACTCTTAAAAAAAAAGCTAGTAAAAAGCTAGTAACTGCAGCAGTTACTACCCCTTTCTGACCGTTACTACCTTTCACTAACTATTTACTACCTCAAACGCGCTATAGGTAGTAAAAAGTTAGCAAATGCAGCCGTTACTACCCTTTTCTGACCGTTACTACCTTTTTACTAGCTATTTACTACCGCAAAGGCGCGGAGAAGATGGCAGTGCTTGCTTCATACCCGATTGCCAGCGTTAGCGACGTACTTGCTGTTTCGGATCGCAGGGGGAGGTATCCACACGCAATGGTAGCGTCAAATATTGTTTGAGGGGGTATGTTTAAGGGTTGGAGCTGACTTTATAACGATCGCTGCCTCCGTACCAGCCCGACGTGGAAGCCAGCGCTGCAGCGAGCGCAGCAGCCATTGTTGATGCAATGGTCATGCGGCCTACTTACCTTCCTTCTCGTTCGCATTCGTTTGTGAGCGTTTATATTTTCATTTTGGTTTTAACTGGGATGAAAATAGCCACGTAGCACACACTAAAACGTTTCCGAAAACAAATAAAAACGTTCATTCCGTTTTTTTTATATTTTTTTTATTTCTGTATTTTTTAAAACTAATGTTTTTCTTTCACAAGAGACGCTTGGCAACATTGTACGACAAGCAAGTTGGGGCCAGTCGGAGTTCACAAGACGCTAATTTCTCCGATGCCAACCTGCCGTTTTTGCCTTGTGTCTTGTGCAGTTCTTGTGTTCCCGTGTTGGAGTGCATAGTTAACGTTCCTGCGCTCGACGGGGCGAGTGTGTGCGTGAACCTGGACTGCTCTGAGGATAGTTCTAACGAGCCGGTACCGCTGTCACTGGATTGGGTTTCGACGTCCAAGAAGCTTTTCTCTGCCTCCTCCTACTTGACACTGAGAACTTCTTCACGGTTTGTGTGTGCTCGGTGGTTGAATGATTCTGATTGAGCTGTCTTCGGTCGTGACAGTGCACTGTCACAACCGTTGATGTGCGTCTTAAATTGTGTATGTAGCTTGAGGACTAATGGAAAAAAAAAAAAACTGTTTTGGCATTCTACGAGTCTTTCTGAATTTGCTTATATCTTCCCCAAAAACGCGAGCATTCGTCAGTGTACTACAAAAATTATTAAGATGCGAGCTGCACGTGGTATTAATTTTGTATGTATTTTTGTAGCGCAGCACGCGAAAGGAATGCAGCTGTCGTCGTACTCCCCGTCAATTACAGCCTTCGTTCGCCGTGGGAGACGGCAAGAAAGCACTCTCTCGCCGACGGCGACCACGTTTGTTTTAAAAGCTGAACCGCATGTAATCGATTTAGCGAGCGACGAGCGACGGCGATTTCTCACGGTCACCCGTCGCGTCGCTCGGTTTTGTTAATTTCTAGGAAATGTCGCTTATTGCCTTGGCCGCTTGTTCCCGTCGCTTTCATGCGGTTTGCCTCGTCGCGCAACTGACCTAGCGACTGCGACGAACTGACGTGCCGATACACGACGACAAGTTTGCGCACTCAAATGGTCAGTATAAAAGACTTAAAGACATTCGAGAAAGTTAGCAGGGAGGAAGCGGCCGAGTGGGCTAACGCGTCTCAGCTCGTAAGCTTGCGGTGGGGAACCTCCTGGGTTCGATTCCCACTGCTCCCGCCCGTGAGTTAGTTATTAGAATGATCGTGTGTTTGTGTTGAATGCATTGTGTCGATTGTGTGCTAAAAATGTGGGTGTGCATGTTTATATGTATCTACCTGCGAATGAGGAAGAATTGAAATAAACTATAAATAATCGGCGTCCTTTTTTGTGTACATTTAATTGGACGTTGACTAGCGCCACCTGGATTACTCATTTCCAGTTACAATTTCTGTTGCGCCTGCCATCTGGTGGTAAGTGGCATAACCCCCACACCTTTTTTTTTCACCGGAAATCACGTGACTAGTTGCGTTTCCGCTCTTCTGCCGGGAGGTTGCGCTAGTTACTAGCTAGAGGTAGTCAAATACATGGATTCTAATTTGAGGCTAGTAACAGTTACTAGCTTCTTGACCTAGTAACCGTTACTAGCTTGACCGTTACTACCTAAGGTTACTAGGTATCTAGTAACATGTGTGACAAGCGGTTACTAGCTCTTACCTAGTAAATACTACTAGCTTTTTTTTTAAGAGTGTAGGCCATATAACCACTTGAACACTAACCCCTAATCATTTCGCTCTTCCGTCACTCTTTCATAAAAATAAATGCGCGACAGCCGTCATCATTTAGATTTTCAATAAATGACCGCGGTAGATGGAAGTATAGCATATATTTTTTTAAAGAAATTAAAAGCACAAATTAGAAATGTACTAAAGAAAAACGCGATTCACCCCACGCTATCATCGAAACTTCTAGACATTTATTCTTAAAAATCAATCATTCCACGAAAAAAAAAAAAAAAAGAAAGCCCTACTTACATTGTGGAACGCAATCGGTGTCTGAACCGATTACGGTTGAAGGGCACTCCAACGTTTTACCCTTTAGTTTGAACGGCTTATTTTTGTGGATGTGACCCAGATGTAAGACAAATCACACACAAAAAGAACGGGAGGTGGAGTTATTAATTTGTTTTTCGAACTTCGATTTCCGTTAGCGTGTATGGTATATGCGCCATTTGTGAAAACTAATCTTGCCCCACGAAAAAAAACATAATAATAAAAAAAAAAAAACGATCAAGGACGTTTTCAAGGTATGTAAAGTTTTGCTTTTGATAATTTTCTTGCCATTGCCGGCACTATACAAACGTCTAGATGGACCTTAACATTCAAACCTCTCAGTGAAGCGGTCTCTGGGCTGCGTAGCAGCTGTTTTGATCGACGTGTACTGGTAACCTTTTTATGTAGTTTGTATGCGAGCTAAAGCACAGGCCCACTATTGGAAGCGCGCCGTCTGAAATGCTTATTAATATGTTCTACGATATCTTAACTGTTGGCAATGACAAGTTTTTTTTTTTTGTTTTTTTTAATCAACAACTAGAAAAAAAAAAACACATATACTTGGCTGCTCTAGTTCAGAAAATGAGAGCGTCATTTTTTTCTCGTTTAAAGAAGGAATAGGTTATTTTTTGTTTCAGTCAGGAGCTCGGTTTCGATCGCGAGAATCAGAGTTAAAGAGATTAGCCTCGGAATTCTCTTCGGAAACGTTCGATTGACGGGGTATTCGATTTTCGCCGACCCGTACATGACATTAATAATCCCGACGTGTTCCGAAAATCCTCGAGTGTCCTTTGCCCGAACCGCCTATAAAGGAACTCCAGCGTTACCCCGAAATCTAATTTCTATTTCCGCACATCTTCTTTGCTGAGTTCGACACCGGGGTCGCACGTACTGCGGACATGCCATGCAGTGGCCCTAATGTCTTTCTGACCGACGCTATGTTTGAAGCTGAACTTTTTAATCTAACTCATTATTCCTGCACTGAAGGTCCGCTCGTACCTTTCATTACAACTATCTGGTCGCTCTTAAAGTCTCGTTAGTATATGGTGATCGGCACGTACTGTCTTTTGCTAATTATTCTTGAATCTGGCCAATTTGTTGGAACTTATCGTTCCGACTGGTGCGCCTTCTTCTTTGGAGCTTCTTTTTCTTTTGTCTTGGGTTATTTTCTCTCTTTTGTGATTTCGATGAAGATTTATATCGCCCTCTGGAGACACAAAAGTCAACGCACGAAGGACAATTCGACTTTATCTGAAGACCAGGAAGTTGAGGAAGCGAAAAAAAAAAAGAAAGAAAACAAAGATGGTGGAACTCGGGAGTTTCTCTCATCAGCAAACTGTCAAGTGGAACTGGCCGCAGCACAAAAAGGATTCATTAGCGTAAGCTAAGCAGTTCTTTTCAATTGTGCCTATCTGTTCCTAGTGCCGCGTTTTCTTTTCTTTTTTCTTGTGTTAACTTTTTTTTTTTTTTTTTTTACCGTTGCCTCGGGTCTGGTTTCATTCATTTGAGTCTTAAGTGATTGCTGGAGTATTTTAATGAACTCCCGACGTTCTCCGGTATCTCATTTGGTTCATATTAGTTTTTATGCTAGGATTTTCTAGTGCTGATGAGGCCAGGCTGCTGAATATGCATACATTTTTTTTTTTTATCCTCTGGTGACAAACTGCATTTAAATCGATTTTTACTAGTGGGCACGGTGTGAGTAGCAACTAGCAAGTTACCTGTTCTAGGAAAAAATGTGTCGAGAAAATACTCCCCCAAAAGTGCAAATTAGACGTTGGTGTTTGGACCGCGTAAGGTCCGTCTACCTTCGAGGTTCGGCGACACGGGTTTACCCTGCAGATGAGAAATGTAGCCAGTGCAGTACGACTGCTAGCCTGGGGCCTTTAACGTGCATCACGCAGCGGTGATACACGACCGCACGCTGGTACGATGCTCATCCAGATCGAAACGAGCAGGGGTGGGGATAGCACCCAGGATCCCCGAGTTGTGCAGCGCGAGCTTCTGCTCCACGTGCTCCCAGGTGTGGTGCGCTAGCACGCTCGGCCACCGAGAAACGAAAAGGTCGCCTTTATTAACAACTAAGTTCAAACTTGGTCCGATTACCCGCTTAATTTTAGACAATTTTGATAATTAAAAGCTTTCCTTAATGAGCAATGCTGAAACCTCATTTCTTATCAAAACTTGACTAAATCAATTCTAAATTCGACCAAAATTGCCAAAAAGCAAAGAGAAGTTGTAAAAAAAAATGATCATGATAAATTCCAAGTTTGATGCATTTACTTCCTGCGGGCTCTGACTTCGGAAATTGTTTCTCAATCTCAATTTCCGAAATCCGAAATTGCCGTTGCCTTAGCCAAAACGACGAACGACGAAAAATATTACCGGTACAGAGCGTTCCTACAAGAGCAAAAATCAATTCAACGGATAAACTTGTGGCAATATGGCATATTGACCCTGATTTATTTAACAAAGGAGCGCGACGTTCACGTATATGTATCCGGCTGTTATGCAGGGAAAACGGCGCTGCTCTATGATCATTTTTGTATCCAAAATGTACTGTCCCATCAAAGGCACGGATGGAGAAGCCAATTTCACGAAACAAATATTTTAGCTCCAGTACATTTGCAAAGGCACTAGTTGATATTGTCAGGCGATTGCGAACTTATATATTTTTCACAATGGTGCGCATGAACGGAGATGCATTTTTATTACAAGTCCCGCACGATTTAAATGTTCATAGCACACCTAGACAGAAGCGAAAATCGACTTTCATCTTCCTCTTTTTTTTTTTTTATGCACGCAACCGAATCTGGAATGCGTAATCCAAAACAAAGATCTCGTAAATTAATTAGTAAACTTACAGCGGTACGGAAACGAACCTTTTGCGCTTATTTCGTGGTTCAGATGTGGTCTATGTTGTGCCGGCTGCCCAGAAACACTAGACTGGTGTTTATGGGCTGCAGGCAGAACTGCAAAGAAAACTAATTTTTAAACTAATTAACCGATTTCTAGATTGCGCCTGGTGCCGGTCTATCAAGCTCGGTTGGAAGGCCGTTACGTCATGGGCTTCTTAGAAGCAAACGCCAGTTTGCGGCAATATGGCTAGCTCGAAAAGTTACTTTGTCCTGAATGTGACTTGGCGGAGAACGCTAACCTGTTTACTACGTTGTACATGTTAAAGCTTCCAGAGTGCTTCAGTAATGTGCATTCCACACCACCTAGATCGCCGTTCTTGGCAGACGTTAGGTAGGGGCTTGATCTGAGGATGCGGGGACTTCTGCCAAGACAACCCTACTTATTATACCTGCACTGCTGCATAGCGCTTTTAGCCCGTCGGTATATTCTTTTCCCTATTCGTCTTGTTTTGCATGTAAGCCAACTTTCGTGATGTGGCCACCGGCAGTGAACCGACCTCGGTGGAATTCCGCCAGCTTTTAGGCGTCCTCCGGAGCTTTCGGCACATGGCCAACGAGGCCTTCCACCAGATGGTTCGCTCACGCTCTACTGAAGTCTCCTGCAGTCCAAGCTGCTCTATGCGCTTTACCTATAGTCAACATCCGGAGGCCCCAACTAAAAGCGCTCGAACGATTCCACCGTGTGGCATTACGACTTTGCGTGGGCCTTCCACCATAGGCCAGAAACATGACGACAATAACGGAAGCCCAGAATACCCAGTCTTCCTTCGGCGAGAAAGGGCAGCAATGCGCTTCCTAATTCGAATGCATGCAGCCCCATCAGCTCAAAATGTTATTTCCAACCTGCTCGCACGAACATGTTCACACTTCTGCAAACACGCAGCACAATTCGGACGCGACATCGGAGGCCCAGCGTTTCACATCCCTATCCCCCAATGCACTCTGCGTTCCGTGCGCGATTCATTACCAGACCTGCCGGGCCAAGAATAAAGGCATGCACGCGGTAGTCGCTCGCTTTGCCGTGACTATGGATTTTGAAATGAAATATGCTGGATATTTCGTAGTCTACACTGATGGGTCAGTAGATAAGAAAAAAGGCTCTGCGATTGCTGTTTACGTGATTCTGGCCCTCGCAACACACAAAGTTGTTCTTCTGAATATTGAAACGTCATTTACGACAGCAGAGACCGTTGCTCTTCAAATGGTGCTAGAGGCTCGATCTACAACCAAGACCAGCGGCTGGAATCGCCGTGATTCTTACGGGCTCCCTTGGTGCTCTTCAACGCATCGCCGACATTGAAAGCGCCCCTCTGATATCCCAGGAAACCTCACAGTTAGTGAGGGGGCTTCCGCAATGTGTTACTTCCCATTGCGGAATCGTCGGGAATGAACTAGCGGATACCTTAGTCACAACGGCTCACATGCTACCAACCGCTACACATGACCTCCGACGTTTTCATGAAGCGCGTCTTCTCATCGAGCGGGACATCAGGAAACGCCTCCCAGATCTTGAAACAGCCCGGGGACAACAGACAGTACCGCTGCCTGACTCTGACCTAACCCGAAGAGGCGCGACGCTGTTACATCGGCTGCGTACGTGCATGCATTTACCCAGAAGTGGTCCCAACTGCACTGTGTGCGGAGATCAGGGCCTCCAAACTCGTCAAACAGAAAGTTGGGGCCGAAGTTGACGGAGCGCACCGATTGGCTTATCACGACGATGACTTCGCGATTTTTTTCGCCGATGTCCAATCGGCGCGCTCCGTTTACTTTCTGCTCCAACTTTGTGATTGACGAGTTTAGGGCCCAAGGAACAGGACTTGGGCCATATATTCTGGCACTGTCCAGAACAAAGCAGTGCTTGACGGACAGTTACGGCGCATATCCAAGCCTCCGGCACCCAAGTATCCACCACTGAGGAATAAATACCTATTCCCCATAAATAGCAAGCAACGGCCGAAGACGATTTTCAAAGCAGTGCTCCATTTCGCCCACGAAACAGGCCTGGCTGACCGCTTACAACTGTGCACACCACTTTAAGGATTGTACGGCCTACCTAACGTACAACAACAGTATGACGCTGGTAAAATGCCGGTGCTAACCCCTCAGCTGGATGCCACTGTTCGACGTATAATAAGCCCCCTCCCCGTTATTAGTTATTTTCCCATCTGTTTCGATAAGCAACCTTCCGCACTTGTGGCAAAACTATTCTAACTAACCCTTCTCTACCAAATCTTTCACTCCCTTTTCCTCTTGCCCATGCAAGCCTTTCCCCGGTGCTGGAGGATAACATTACGCATGGGCAATAAACCCTCTTTCTTGCTTTACACTTCACTAGTGACCGGCCGAACTTTTGCCGAATCTAAAATTCGGCGCCGAATCTTGTGATCCGGAAAAACCGAAGTTTTGCTCAACTTCCCTAAAGGTTCGGCAAAGATTCGGTAAAAATATAATGTTGACAGACTTAAAAGTTGATATTTCGTTTTTTTTTTCGGGCGATAAACGTTTCTACGATTTTTTTAAAAGGCAGATTGACACAGTTATTACCTAATAAGGTGATATTTTACCATATAATTGTATCGGTGTCATTTTTGTATGTTTACGGGCAGTTTTACAGTGCCTTTTTTCAGAAATGGTGTGACAACGAGGTTGGGTATAGTAGCGAGTGCAGTCACGAAACGCGAGTTTCGGTTTTGAGGCCTCATCAGCGCAAGCCTGCGAGTGCGTACATTGTTAAAATAAGGGCGGCTACATTGTGTTCTTACTTTCTCTGTGAGTCACCGCTTCGTGCGCGAAAAGGAATGCAATAGCTGCTGGGCTGAGCCATCACCAGAAGAGATAATAATATTATTGTCAATACGTATGTTTTTCGATTTGAGTCACTTTACGCTAGCTTTCCATAAAAGTGTGCGTCCCATATTCGCAACGTGTCGTTTTTAACTTTTAAAATGCCGGTTTCTGGTGTTAGGACACTCGCGTACGCTTAGAAAGACGAAAAGATTTAGCAGTGTCGGACGTGCAAAGTCGAGCATGATAGTTTTGTGTTTAGTTTTATGCGGACGAATGAAAACCGCGAAATAACGCTAACTAAAAAGCAATATTATTTTGTGTTGGCACGAACTACTTGTAAGCCAAAAACAAGATTGTTATAATTGGGAGGAGTGCTTTCAAGTACTTGTCAGTGAATGTTGCAACTTCCTCGTTGATTCACTGGAAGGATCAAATGAAAATCGCATTATCCAGAATGTTCCGCATCATTTGTCACTTGCGCAGCTTCCGTTCTCGTGGCAGAACATATTGAAGAGAACCACACTCGCAAAGGTGACAGACACACATGTAGCATCTCGCCTACTCCGATTGTTTGCGATCCATGGCCCCGTCGCGTTCTCGCGCGTGCGCAAACGTTTCCGAATTTTCGCCGAATCTTTGCGGAACTTTCGTTCAAAAGTTCGGCATGTTCAAAAGTTGTTCAAAACTTTCGTTTGAACATGTCGGCATGTTCAAACGAAAGTTCAAAAGTTCGGCTTGTGATGTCGCCGAACTTTTGAACTTTTGTTCAAAAGTTCGGCGATATCGCATCCTCCGCCCCCCTCCCCCTTACTGGTTCCCTCAAGCTGCTGTATGACACTAATATGATGAACCGAACGGTCCACAAGGCGAGATTTTCACGCTTTAACGTCACCAAGCGGAAGCGCTCGCGACTACGGTTCACTTGGCCGTGCAGGAGCCCTTGACGTCACGAACGCGATAGGCATTGCTCTTCTCACTTGCCGATTTTGTAGCGAGAGGTAGAGAGCTCACGGCCACGTCATTTGGTTTTCGTACCCTTTCAATGCTTTCATTAAAAAATTGTTGTCTTATTCGTTTGACATTCGTGTGAGATTTGCGATTATGCCGAGTCGTTTTCTTGCTTAGATGCAGTGACATGTTTAGACGACGGGAAACAAATTACTCATTGAAATCTCGATAGCTAATGCGAAAGTTTAAAATTATAGTTAAGTGGCACTTTTGTAAATACTTTTTTTTTGTCATTTTACACTCTCTTTCTTGCGTCCGAAGCGGTTGATGACATTATCCCGGAGGAATATTTCTTTTATAGCGAGTGTCCCCTTTCCTTTTTTTCTTTTTTAAATGTCCTCTGCGGTTGTGATACACCCCACCCCTGCCCGTTTCGATCTGGATGAGCATCGTACCGGCGTGCGGTCGTGTATTGCCACGAACGACAATTGACGAGGCGATAATAACTGAAGAAACTAAACGTTTAATGGGGCGAACTTGTGCCCAAAAATAAAAAGGAAAAACGATAACAACAGAAGAAAACTGAGCGTCGCGGGCGTCGAGGTCGGCGTGAGGGCAGAGTCGAACGCTGGGGCGAAACTGACCCCGGTTCGCCACGCGGAGCCCCTTATGTACATGCGTAAGCTTGTGGAATAATCAGCGTAGAATGTTCGACGCGTAGAGCATTCGGACCTCGAACACGCAACAAGATTCTCGAATTTACCAGAAAACTAGATTGCAGGAATAACAAAAGATGCGACGCTCCCAGGGATCGAACCCTGGCTTTTCGCGTGGGAGGCAGGCACGATAACCGTTAGGCCACGCGCGCGCTGCCACCTTGGCCAGCTGCGTGCGCGGCATTACTCCCCCCTTTTAGAAGGTGCATCGCCCCGATGCAAACCAGAACAAAACAAAGCAAATAAAAAGACCGGTACACTAAAGAGTCATTTGGAACACATAAGGTCCACAGTCCTATCGAGCGTAGTACGGTTTCAGGCGCACGACGTGGACGACTTCAGGTCGTGGTGGGCGGCGTGACGATGTTCGTGTTCCGTCAGGCAGCACCTCGTAGTTCAGCTCGCCGAGGCGACGAAGTACCTTGTATGGTCCAAAGTACCGTTTCAGCAGTTTCTCACTGAGGCCGCGGCGACGGATGGGCGTCCACACCCACACCCTGTCTCCGGGCTGGAAGCGGACGTCCCTGCGACGAAGGTTGTAGCGGCCCGCGTCGACGCGTTGCTGGTCTTGAATCATGAGTCGGGCGAGTTGGCGGACTTCCTCGGCCCGTTGAGCAACCGCCTGGGCGTCGTCGCTCTCATTGTCAGATGGCTCATGGGGTAGCATGGCGTCCAGCATGGTCGTTACCTTCCGACCGTGTACCAGCTGGAAAGGTGTGAATCCAGTGGTCTCTTGAACCGCCGTATTGTAGGCGAACGTGACGTAGGGCAACACCTCGTCCCACGTCTTGTGCTCTACGTCGACGTACATAGAGATCATGTCGGCGATTGTCTTGTTGAGTCGCTCCGTCAGCCCGTTGGTCTGCGGGTGGTACGCAGTGGTACGGCGATGGCTGGTGTGACTGAGCCGGAGGATCTCTTGGGTCATCTGTGCCATGAACGATGATCCGCGATCTGTAATCAGAACTTCGGGAGCGCCGTGCCGGAGGACGATTGACTCGATGAAAAACTTGGCGACTTCCACAGCAGTCCCTGAAGGAAGGGCTTTCGTTTCGGCGTACCGCGTGAGATAATCAGTGGCGACGATTATCCAGCGGTTTCCCGACGTTGACGGCGGAAAAGGGCCAAGTAGATCCATTCCGATCTGCTGGAACGGTGCGGTCAGGGGAGCAATCGGCTGCAGGAGACCTGCCGGCTTCGTCGGCGGTTTCTTACGTCGCTGGCACTCGTGGCACGATCGGGTGTAGAGGTGGACGGCCTTGGGGAGCTTTGGCCTGTAATACCTTTCACGAATACGGGCCAGTGTTCGGCTGTAACCGAGGTGTCCGGACGTCGGGTCGTCGTGACATGCTTGAAAGATCTCCTCCCGAAGGTCGGTCGGGATTACCAGCAACCACGGTGTGTTGTTGTCCCCGAAGTTCTCTTTGTACAGCACACCTTGTCGGAGGACGAAGGTTGTCAGGGCTCTCGAGAAGACACGGGGGACAGTCCCCCCTCGTCCTTCGAGGAGCTCGATTAGCGCGCGCAACTCAGGATCGTCTCGTTGACGTCGTGCAATGTCGTCGGTATTCACTGCGCCTATGAAGCACTCGTCGTCATCGTCGTCGCTGCTGCCGGAAGGTGTTTCGACGGGGGCTCTGGACAGGCAGTCGGCGTCGCTGTGCTTGCGGCCTGACTTGTAGACCACAGTCATGTTGAACTCCTGCAATCGGAGACTCCATCGAGCGAGGCGTCCTGACGGGTCCTTGAGGTTTGCAAGCCAGCAGAGCGAGTGATGGTCGGTGACTACACGGAACGGGCTCCCGTACAAGTACGGACAAATCTTCGTGATTGCCCAGACGACCGCAAGGCATTCTTTCTCGGTCATGGAGTAATTTTTCTCCGCCCTGGACAGTGTCCGACTCGCGTAGGCGATAACTCGCTCGGTGCCTTCTTGATTTGAACCAGTACCGCGCCCAGTCCAGCGTTACTTGCGTCCGTGTGAATTTCGGTTTCCGCATCCTGATCGAAATGTCCAAGAACAGGAGGAGTCTGCAGTCGTCGCTTCAGTTTGTCGAATGCCTGCTGCTGCTCGGCCCATTCGAACTTCTCGGCGTCCTTTGTGAGGTTTGTTAGTGGTGCGGAAATCCTTGCGAAATCCCGAACGAAGCGCCGATAGTAGGCGCATAGTCCAAGAAACCTTTGCACGGCTTTCTTGTCTCTCGGCGCTGGAAATGCTGCGACGGCGCGAGTCTTCTCTGGGTCGGGGCGAACGCCTTCGTTACTAACCACGTGACCTAGGAACTTCAGTTCGTCATAGGCGAACCGACACTTTGATGGCTTCAGGGTGAGTCCGGCGGTCCGTATGGCTTGGAGAACAGCTCGGAGTCGTCGCAAGTGCTCGTCGAAGTCGCCGGAAAACACTACGACGTCGTCGAGGTAGACGAGACAGCTCTGCCATTTCAGTCCTGCCAGTACTGTGTCCATTACACGCTGGAAAGTTGCAGGCGCCGTGCACAGTCCGAAAGGCATCACCTTGAACTCGTACAGTCCATCCGGCGTGACGAAAGCTGTCTTCTCTCGGTCCCGTTCGTCGACCTCGATCTGCCAGTAGCCGCTCTTCAGGTCCATCGATGAAAAGTATCGGGAGTGGCGCAGCCGGTCTAAAGTGTCGTCGATACGGGGGAGTGGATAGACGTCTTTCTTCGTCACCGCGTTCAGCTGTCGGTAGTCCACGCAGAACCTAAGCGTTCCGTCCTTCTTCTTAACCAGTACGACTGGAGACGCCCACGGACTGCTTGATGGCTGGATTATGTCGTCGTTCAGCATCTCTTGAACTTGCTCCTGGATCACCTCCCTTTCTTTAACGGAGACTCTGTACGGTGATCGATGCACAGGGCGCGCGTCGTCCTCGGTAACGATGCGGTGCTTCGCAACGGCTGTTTGGCGCACCTTCGACGACGTCGCAAAGCAGTCACGGTATTCGGCGAGGAGGTTAATCAGCTGCCGTCGTCTCGGGTCCGGAAGCTTAGGGTCGATGTCAAGCTGCGCTGGCGACGTACTGTCTTGCTGAGGTGGCGAGGATTCGTCAGTAATGGCGGCGATTTCGGCGGAGTTTCGGCGTTCCTCGACGTGGCCAACGGCTGCACCTTTTGTGAGGTGTTGCGTTTCATTCCGAAAGGTCGTCACGAGGACCACAGTGCGGCCATCCTGAAGTTCAGCTACTCCTCGTGCGACGCCTATCCCTCTTCCTAGAAGCAACTGGAGGTTGCCTTCCAGAACAACTTCGCCGCAGGTAGCTGTATCGGTCACGACGGGTACGACAACACTTGATCGCGGCGGAAAGTTCACGTGGTCGGCAGCGACTCGGACGGCGGCTGACGCTGTTTGGGGTTTCTCTGAAGGCAGAGCAGGCTTGCGCAGCGTCAATCTGTTCTCACCAAGGTCGATGACGGCGCCGTATTCACACAAGAAGTCCATTCCGAGAATGACGTCCCTCGAACAGTCTTGCAGGACGACGAACTTCACAGGGCAGGTTTCACCGTGGATCTCAACGCGAGCGGTGCACCTGCCAACAGGTGTGATGAGACGTCCGCCGGCGGTTCGTATCTGCGGTCCGTCCCACGACGTCGTGACTTTCCGAAGGCGGCGAGTGAGCCTCCCACTCATGACTGAGTAGTCTGCTCCGGTGTCCACGAGTGCCGATGCGTCGAGGCCGTCGATTACAACGTTGAGGTTGTTGGACACCGTTGCATGGGCGTCGGTGCGATGCGGGGCGTCAGGAGAGTGGGGGCGCTCCGGCGTTCTTGGAGGCTGTTTGCTTCCGTCGTTTTCGGCAACGTCACCTCCAGGCGTTGCCGCACTTAGTTTTCCCGGCGACGCAGGGGAGACAGACTCTCTCGGCGGGGTCGGGACGCTGGGGACGCTGAACGTCGTGGAGATGGGGAGCGAGATTCACGGCGGAGAGATGGCACTGAGGGGGGCGAGCGTCGGAGGTACTCCTCGATGTCGCGAGGGCGTTCGCCGTACTTCGGGCGTGGGTCGTTCGGGTGGAAACCCCGCAACCCAAGTCGACGGTAGGGGCAGCCGCGGTAGATGTGGTCGGCTTCCCCACAGTGGTAGCAAAGCGGGCGTCGGTCGGCCGTTCGCCACACGCCTGTCTTCCTCGTTGAGGGTCGCTCCGGGCGGACGTACTGGGCTTGCTCCTCTTGACTCTGAGGATACCGCGACGTTTGGGCGTCTCTTCGGGGTGGCGCCGGGGCCTGGCGAGTAGCTTGCGGCGGTCGTCGGGCCACGGCGGCGTAGCTCAACGTCGGCTCTTCTGGCGTCGCCGTGTTGATCAGAGCCTCAGGTTGGAAGGCCCGGTGAACTTCCTCTCGGACGACCTCGGCGAGCGACAGTGAGGATGGGCGATCGGCAGCGGGGAGTATCTTGCGGAGTTCTTCCCGGACGACTTCACGGATGATCTCCCGAAGGCTGTCGACACCGCTGGTATCCAGGCCCAGAAGGGAAGCAGCGATAGTTGGAGCAGCAGGCGCGCCGGCGATTCGGTGGTAGTGGCTTTCTCGGGCCGTCAGGGCGCGCTTGATATTGGTGGCTTCGGTTACAAAACCACTGACAGTCGTTGGGGGATTGCGTACCAATCCTCCGAAAATTTCTCCCTTCACGCCACGCATGAGAGCGCGAAGCTTCTTCTCCTCGGTGGCATCTGGATCGGCCCGGGCACTTAGACGCAAGACTTCTTCGATGAAGCTTGTCACACTCTCGTTGGGGCCCTGCACCCTTGTTCGAAGAAGGTCCTCCGCTCGCTGTCGGCGGTGGTAGTTGATGAACGTCCGCTTCAGTTCGGCGGCGCATGGCTCCCACGAAGTAAAGGAGGACTCGTGGTTCTCAAACCAGTTCCTCGCGGTGCCTTCAAGCGCGAAGTAGAGGTTCTGGAGGCGGTGCTCATCCGTCCATCCATTGTGGCGGGCTACACGTTCATAATGATGCAGCCAGTCCTCTGTGTCTTCGTGAGCTTCACCGTGGAAGGGCGTCGGAGTGCGGGGGGTGACGGGCAGGATGACGACGGGTGGCGTAGTCATCGTCGCGGTCCGCTTCCTTGATTTCTGCAGCAGGGGTTCAAGTTCCGGGAGAAGGCCTTGGTTACAGCGACTTGACGGGGCCTTGGTCTGGTCTTCTGCGAAGGGTAGCCTCCCGGGGCTGAGCACGTCACTTGACCGGCGTGTTTTCGGAGGGGTACGTTCCACGGGCATAGAATGCAGGTACCCCGCACCTCCACCAAAATGTCACGAACGACAATTGACGAGACGATAATAACTGAAGAAACTAAACGTTTAATGGGGCGAACTTGTGCCCAAAAATAAAAATGAAAAACGATAACAACAGAAGAAAACAGAGCATCGCGGGCGTCGAGGTCGGCGTGAGGGCAGAGTCGAACGCTGGGGCGAAACTGACCCCGGTTCGCCACGCGGAGCCCCTTATGTACATGCGTAAGCTTGTGGAATAATCAGCGTAGAATGTTCGACGCGTAGAGCATTCGGACCTCGAACACGCAACAAGATTCTCGAATTTACCAGAAAACTAGATTGCAGGAATAACAAAAGATGCGACGCTCCCAGGGATCGAACCCTGGCTTTTCGCGTGGGAGGCAGGCACGATAACCGTTAGGCCACGCGCGCGCTGCCACCTTGGCCAGCTGCGTGCGCGGCAGTATCACTACTGCGTGGCGCACGTTAAAGACCCCAGGCTAGCGGTTGCACTGCACTGGCTAAATTTCTCATCTACAGCTGGGAGACTCGTCGCCCGTTGAGGCAGACCAAGTTCTAGGCTGTATAAACATACACACAACCCAATTTAAATACCCCGCCTAAAGAGTTGTGCTAGCTGTTGTTGCCTCTTTTTTTTTCCTCGCAATTATGAAGAAACAGAGCACAGATAATCGCATCATTGCCTAATTAAAACTCTGAATAAAAACCGCGTCATATGACGCAAAAAACAGACCCTCACGAGTAAGGTTTTTCATTCGTGTAGTATGTTTGTGTGTTGCGTGTGTGTTTGTGAGGTGAGAGTGAGTTTGTTTGGGTGCGTGTGTGTGTATGTGTGTTTGTATGTGTGTGAATGAGCTTCTGTGTGAGTGAGTGTGTGTGTCTGTGGGTGCTCGTGTTTTTGGGTGCGTTAGTAAGTGCGCGTGCGTGTGTCTGTATGTGTTTCTGATTGTCAAAAAAATAAGGGCCTAATTATTTTTGTAGACGATTCTTGGAAACAGTCAAAACGTTTCAGATCTAGACCTTCCTTCAGTCAACTTGTCCGAAACGTTTCAAATATTTCGAAGAATCGACATATCGTCAGAAAATTGCGGCTTTCTTTTTTAGGTAGTTATTATTCGCAAGTACGCGCTCGATACCCAGATTGAATTCGTCTCTACTTGAAACAGCTAATCTATTTTTCCCTCTTCTACCTCGTCAGCAGCGTCGGATATATATAATAAAGATCATCCGATTATGCGACGGGCGACTCTATATTTTTCTACTTTCTGGGACACTGCAACTAATGCATATCATGTGCGCTACTCGTTTCTAACGGATTATAGCGTGTTTTCTTTAATACTTTATTCGATTTTATCGTCGTTTATTTTTGCCGCTGAATGCACGCTTCGTATTTTTGTTTTATTTTTCTCGCTTAACGTGTACCTGAAATTTTAACGAGGTCGACGTCATAGGCCTGACTTCAAGGAGGTAGGAAAATTGGTATTAACTGCGCCCCGAGTCGTGCATATAGATCGCGGCTTTGGTAAGGAACTGAAGTCATCAAAAATTTACAAGGAGCCGGGGCGTTTTAGAAAAAGGTTCGGCCCAGGGTGTTCTCGCCGTTCAACTACACCCGGGGTCTCGGTACAAGAAAACGCACTCTCCGCGATACTGAGCTCGTGTTTTATCTGGGTTCCTTAGAAACTGAGTCTTCTTTTTTTTCCTGCTTTATGGCTTGTTTTATGGTTTAAATGGTGCGAACGCTGTGTTTCTTTGTTTCGTTTAACGGTATTTATTGCAAGACTACACGTAAGAGATGTTAAAGAGGGATGTATGCTTAAAGGCGAAAGAAGCTGCGGGCATTTTTCTTTTTATATTCATTGGGCCATATTAGCCTGGAGCGAAAACACAACAGGGACATGTCTTGGTCATATTTGAGATATACTCGGAGACGCACAAAATGTGTTTGCGAATGAGCTGCAGGCACACGCGGTATGTGTGCGGTGTCACTCTGCCACGTGACGTCAGGGTGTCAATGAAACCCTGACATCAAGATTCTATAAGTTATATAGCCCCTATGAGGCTATATATACCTTTACCTGTGTGTCGGTCGAGCACAGCAATCGAGCGTAACGTTTGAGCGTAAAGCGTCGAGCTGTTCTCATGAAATTCAATCGTGAAAAGGACACTGACAAGGTATTTATACTCGCCAAGATTTTCATTTGTACATGACATGTGAGAGCCCAACTACCCAGAACACAATTTGCGGCTCGAAATTCGTTTTCTTTCCACCCGAAAACCGCTGATCGAGAACCGGCCAGTTTGAGTTGCGCTCAGATCTCTTTTCCGAGGTCACGTGCCGTTTTCTATGGTTTAGACACGACCACCAAAGATAGTCAAAGTCGTGGTACATCGAAGGCACACGCTCAATACTAAAAGTAGACAGAAAGTATGATACCCATTTTTTGTGTCTTCTAAAATGCTGGAAATACAATGAATGAAAAAAAAAAATGTTGCACAGCCACGTGATTTTTGGTAACTTTCTGTTTCTCCATATTTCTTCTTCCTAGTCTGCAGTTTCGGTTTCGTTTTTGAGTAGTTGCGTTTTTTTACTTTATTAAAAATATACGTGATGCTGTAGCAAAATATTGATTGGAAAGTCTTCTGACGCCATAATAAATCGCCTATAAAATAATAAATAAAAAATAGGGGGTGTCAGTGTCCCTTCAACACATTCCGTGACACAAAAAAAAAAATAAATATATAATATATATATATATATATATTTTTGCTGGGTTTTTGTTGTGTTTCGCTGCAGACAACGTCGAAATGCGATAAGCTTGCTTGTATTTTATAAAGGCTATGTTCCGCTGACTAAATCGACTGGACTCAAGCAACCTTCTGCTGCAGCAGAACGAGCCTGCCCGTCTTCTCCATTCCTAGCCAAACCTGCCTAAAAGCTGATGTAGCAAATCAGCTTTTAAGCAGGTTGACCTCTTTGTGACTGTAAATAAACAACTATTCTCTCTCTCTCTCTCTCTGGCTCCTCCGGCGTCTGTTTGACGCGTCGGGCCATGGTCGTACCCCCGACTCGGCACATGGCCGCTTCCGTTGAACTATTTTCTTTTCCAGTCCGCGCGTTCCTTTTGCGAGGCCTTGCGAAGAACGCGGCGCGTCCAGTAAGCGCCTCTCCTCGCGACCCCCGCACGTGCGGGTTAGGGGGAGAACGACAGAAAAGCGGAGCATTACCAGAGTTCTTTAATCGTGTCATTGACCATAGAAACATTCGGATTTTGAGTGCGAGTTTTTTAGAGCGCAGCTCTTAAGCGCCCGTTTCCGGCTTGAGCGGCGTCGGCGTCGCCGTCGCCGTCGGCGTAACCGCGCGTTGCATGCAACCCAGGTTGCATGCAACTCGTCGGAGGCGCCGGGTTGCATGTGCCCCCCCCCCCGAGGTCACGTGACCCCCCCCCCCCCACCCGAGGTCACGTGCCCCCCCCCCCCCCCCGAGGTCACGTGACCCCCCCGGAGGATATTGACGAATGAGGGAGGAGGAGGAGGAGGGGTATACCCTCCCCTTAGTACCCTTCCCTCCTCCTCCTCAAGAGCTGCGCTCCAATTCGGCGTTACAGGGACTTGTAAACGGCTTTCATTTTTTTGTCGCAGCTCAATGAGTAATGACACCAGGCCTTTTATGGCACGACCTTTCCTCTTCATGTCTGCGCTGGAGCAAGCTAAACAACGTCGCCCGGCTCGAGCTCTTAGAAATTTGATAGGTCATCGAAAGCTTTATTAACGATACTGTTGCTCCGTATTTTTCCGCGCTGGCGTGCTGTCGACATCGGATAGCATCATAGATGAAAACCGGCTTAAGAAGGAGAACCTCGGGACCCTATTTAAGCTTATAAGATTCCACAGCGAAAAGAAAGTTACTATTTCAGGTGGTCCGTCGAATCTCCAGAAACATCACACGAACAAGTAGAGAGAGAAAAGAAAAAAAAAGAAAACTATTTTTTTTTTTCACAAGATTACCTCTTTGAAAAAAGTTCGTCCAACAATGTTACCTACTTCCATCCGAACCTAACTCCATTTAAACGAGCTTCGAACAGCAGCTCCCGGGGAACCTCGAGAAAATCCCCTTAACTCCGCAAAATCCCCTTCACACGGTCCCCAAAAAACTCGCGCACATATGGGTAACCGGAGCCGGCTGCTTTCTCCAAGCAGCAGCCCACAGCACACGCTGCATATTTGGGGATTTCAGAGTCGCCCGCACTCGGAATGCGCTTATCAGCAGTGCCGAATTACTCGCGTCGAAAGGGGACCCTCCTGTGCGCGCCCACAGTTCGTCCCCACACGTACGCACGCACACCAAACGGGTCACCCTCCATTTCCCCCCTATACAACGAACCGCGGTGCAGTCTACGAACCATCGGAACCAATCCAACGCCGTGTGAGCGTCACGTGGCCATCGGGAGGGTGCGCAGTGACTACTCCGCCGGACTGGTCTTGGGAATGGTTTATAGCGTCCGGTGCGCTCCATCCCTAAAGATGGCTCGCGCAGTTTTCCGCTAGGGTCGGCATTCCGGGTGGCGGTGGCCGAGTCAGCTTCTCCGAATCTCCAAATGGTAGGCAGCAGTGTCCCGCCCGACACGCTGGGCCACGGCGGCGGAGGGCAAGGTTGCGAGGATAATGACAGACCCTTGCCGGAGTGCCGGGAGTGCCTCGCGCGCCCGCGCGCGCGCTTTCGGGACATCGCGGAGGCCGCCACCCAGCCTCACCCGTACATTACTATCCTCCGTTTCTCACCTAATGATGGAGCGCAGTGGACGCTAGGAGCCGTCCCGGCCAATCGGGCGCTGCGAAGCCTACCACGTGACGACGCGACTTGCGCGTCGGTGTGCGTATCCAGACAGACGCGTCTCTCTCCCACGTCGTTCCAATGACTGCGATGGTTGTATAGTAGCGCCCTCAACGGTCCGTCGTGAGTTCAAACGGACTGCGGTCGACGTCGGCAATAAAGGGCGAAGCGTGCAGTCTGTAATCCTATCGTATGCACACGCACACCGGATACAAATATGACATCCCGAGTAGCCGGCCGGCTATTTGCCCAGACCCTTTTCATCTCTCGTCCGCCCTGGCCGCCTGGCCATAAAGTAAGGCCGCCTCTTTTGTGCAGCTATAAAGACATAAGAGGATTCCTTATAACGCTCTTTTTTTTCTTCGTCGTCTGTTCATTTGTTTGGTTGGTTTTGTTTGCAGAAGGGCACCACGTTCAGCTTGTAATTGCCGCCTCTACTACACGATGATGATGCCGTTATTTGCGGCGATTATACCGTTCTTGTCTTTCGTGTCGTCGCATCACTTTCGCTCTTTGAACACCGTCTTGTTCCTTCTTTGTGTTCGGCCGGCTCGCCTGGCGCGCCTTCTTTTTCGTGTCGCACATAATTGGTGTCCGCAGTCATTATTTTCTTCGAACGATCGGGGAGGGTTCCTTTGGCGCCATCTTTGAGCGATTAAATGCCGTGCGCCGCAGCGCGGTTCGCGAGAACCTTATCGAAGTACAGGAAATGAACCGTAACGTTTTTACTATCTGAAATCTACTGGTACGTGGAAGAAAAACAAAATCCGTCTGGTCGGAAAAGTGACTGCACATTTCTCGCGGGACAATTTGCTTACACATACCTGTGTCACAGTGCTGCGTAGAAAAGTGTATTCATGCTGTGTTACACGAGTCAAGCGAAAATATCAGAAATTTGGGGGACAGAGAGAGAACGAGTGGAAAAACACGTGCATTTAAAAGAAACAGAAAATGGAAAGCGACGCACATTGATCCGAATATATATCACACAAAAAGGCGAATTTAGCGTCCCATAAAACAGAAAAGGCAACATGCCACAAGGCCTACAATAAATTTGTTCAATGAAGCCGCGGTCGCACGGCTAATACACCATACAGAAGGCAGTATGCAGGCGCGTTTGAAGCAGATATCAACGAATCAAAAGGGGGAACGGTGACCGAATGGTCTAGCGCACACTCTAGTGCACACCAGCTCGGAGCACGTGGAGTGTAAGCTCGATCTGCAGAACACTAGGGTAGGGTGTACTAGAATGGACAGGTGTGCCGTCCGGCGGCCGTCAGTGTGTCCATATCCCCCTCTATACTCACAAAACCTGGTAGTTCGACGACGGAGCGATAGCATGCACGTTCGCAGATTTGGAGCTCGAGGATCTGGTAGCACATAGCATTAAAGAGCCATTTCTCGGGGAACCTGGACATCAGCGCACAGCTCTCACAGAGGCGAGGACCCGAAACACACATGTTCGCTCGGGAGAAGTGTGTTTCGCCGCCTCGCCGCAGCGGGGCGCCAGTCACGTGGCTCTCCTCTCATCTGTTGTCTGCCGCTCCACCTTTTCCATTTCGGCGGCCGCTTCTCGGGGCGATCTGCCAGGCTTTGCCAGTATATACGAGGCTAGGGTGTGTCGCGATGGGCAAGCACGCCGGTGAGGGCGCTGTGAGATGAGAAAGAATGAGTTAGAACTAGAATAAGAGCGCGGTAATCCGACGGCTGACAGAGGCCCGTGTTCGCAGCAGATATGCTTTATCCGGCGTGAAAGTGGTCATATTCTCCGATGGTTTTGGTCTGCTCGGTTGTGAGAAAGAATTTGTTCCATCCTATCTCACACACCCCTGTGAAAAGCGTGTCATGCGCGAGCGGCAGAATCTTATATACAAAATCGTAAATGTCGTTTGGGAACGGTAAATTACTCCTCGCTTGTTTATCCCCCCCCCCCCCCTTCCCGTTTTGCTGTTATATAAGAGTAATTGTCTATTTCACCTTACATACCAGCGTAAGAAAACTAAGTTCGAGTATGATATGAGATATGCGATGCTTTCTTCTTCACTTTAGTTTCAAAACTCTTTTAATTATTTTTTCGGCAGCTCTACATTTTGCAGACGTATAAATACCTAGTTTTTGTGCTGGTGTCAATTCATCCTTTTTGTGAAGCATGGATATGCAACCGAGTTTTTCTTGACTTCTGCATTCTCGGCCAAAGCTTATATACCAGGAAATGTCTGAATAGATTTCATCTAGTGAGCATGCATCATATTAAAAGAAGCACCAATCCTGGCAAGATATATGGAGCAACTTCAACTGCTGTCTTCATTGAAGAGCAATCATACTTAGAGAAATTTGTTTTCTCTGACTTGTCACACAGGTCACACGTTCTTTTTATACTATTTTTTCTCTGCATTAGTTTTTTTTTTCCTTTTGAAAGAAATGCAATGGCATGACTCAGTTTAATATTGTTTATTGGAATCAGACGATCCCTTCTCGCACACAGAGTGACGTCGCACGGCGTCCGCCACGAAGTGTGTTTTCCTTTAAACGTGTTCTAAACCACGTTGCACCCCGTGTAACAAACACCACGGCCCTGTCTTTTTCTTCGGAATATTTGTCTGACATCGTTGTGAGTCCCTCGTTCCTTCGGCACAGCTAGCAGCCACACAATATTGTATCGCTTTACACACACACGCAACGCAAAACAAGAAAAGCTAGTCACACCAACGCGCCCCAAAGTCAGCCTTGCTATACGCTTCCCGACCGGTCTCCTGGTCCCGCTGTGACTGGCAGCGCCACCCCAGGCCCCTGAGGCAGAATTGGGACACACGGCACCCAGCTTTGGTGGAGAAGCCGATGTGGTCGGCACACCTCCCAGTTCTAGTACACCCTGAACACAGGGATCCTGGGCTCAATCCCCAAACTCCGCTTGTTTCTATCTTGACGAGCATCGTATTCCATGCACCGTGCGGTCGTGTATCACTATAGACTGTCTGATACACGTTAAAAACCGACGACCAGTTCGCGCTTTCCTCTTTTCCCTCGCTTCCTTCTCTCCCCCATCTATCCCTGTCCACTGTTGACTGTTTCCTCCTCTCCCATGGTGAGGAGGATCTTCTGCCTTGCAGAATCTCGAGTCTGGTCGTCGGCCTTTATAGTCCCCCATGGTAGCAGTTGTACTGCACCGGCTAAATTTCTCATATAGAGGGGGTAACGATGTCGCCATGTTCTGGCAGACTAACCTCCCGTTGTATAAACAACTAACGACTAAATAATTGGTACATATAAGGCAGACATGTTTGGAATATGCTTGAGAAGTGCTGTCAGATGATGTTGTCATCATGTCCGCCGTGAACACCCTGTCTTTTGTCTGATGTATAGGCAGTGTGACTTCGGCTTTAAGATGCACGCGTGAGAAAAGGCAGAAACAAAACAGGAGGTACCTGAACAGAAGCCGGAACAAAAACAAGACTCATAGACCTGACATGGTCAAGACCCAAGTGCTCAGAAGATGTTCCGCCTCCAGGATGCGCTCGTTGCCCTTTATCATGCTTGGGCCGCGCGTAATCGCAAGTGCTGTCAAAGGCAGAACGCTCGTGCTCAAGGCAATGCATCAACTGTTTTTTTTTTTTGCCTGTTGTCGATTGTAGACGGGTTCATTAAGTTCCGTCAATCATTCGTCAAGTGCTATTTAAGTTCCGCGACTAGTGACGTTTCTACTGCTTAGCCTAAACTCCTCTCCATGTTTTTTTTTTTTTTCTGTTTCATTGCAGTGACCTCCAAAGCTTGACCCAGGTCATCACGGGACTAGCGCCGACGCCTCCAGTTCGCCTGAAGGTCGTCAATGGAACCGGAGACGAAGTTGCAGGTGTGGACCTCGGTGACCCGCTGTACCTCAAGGTCGAAATGCAGGACGAATGTAAGTTTTGAGTGTTTTCATTCTTGCGCGTGCGCGCGCCCACTTGGCGAAAGTCTACAGCGTCTTCGATGACGCCAGTCCCATGCAGGGTTTCATTCAGTGTGGGGGCGTTTATATTTTGCTTAGAATCAGTTTGGCCGGTGCGTGCGCGAAACGCGCAACCTCTATAGAGTCTTGCGACTTGGATGACGCTCACGTGGTTACAAGATCGATTTGGGGAGGCTAACATTGGCATGCGCGTAAAAGTGTAGTGACTGCAAAAGCAAGAAAAAAAAACATTTTTTTTACTGATATTTAGTTCAGATTGCTGTAAAGTTTAAAACAAAATCGTAGGCAAGTTGGGGTAGCAGTCCTACAGCACTCGCAGCGGAGACACCGGACTCATTTTAAGGCAGAACTATCTTCTTGTCTTCCAAACTACCGTACAACAAATTTTGCTTCAATCGATTTTGGTTTTTGTAGCCTTTTACAACCTCTACGATCTGAAGGGAAAGCTGATCGCACAAACAGCAAAGCTCTGCCTGTGCATGAAAGCGTGCTGCTTTAGTGGCTCTCTTCTGAACAGTCTTCAGTGGCGGGTGCTTAAACCCAACGACCCGACACTTGCATGGAGTATAGTGCGTTTTAATAGGCACCCTATTTGAGTGCGCTGTTCACCGCTCATACTCAGAATCAGCTCACACCATAGCCTCCTCTATACTACTCACAAAGCCTGGCAGTTCGATGACGGAGCCATGAGTGCACGGTCGCAGAATTGGAGCGCGAGGATCTGGTAGCAGAGAGCATTTCTCGGGGAGTCTGGTATTCAGCGCACAGCGTTTGCAGTGACGAGGACCCGAAACATGGTTTTCAAACCCGACGATCAAAAGAAGCGGTATACCCCGAGGAACGCGAGAAGCAGGAGCGGACATTTCATCGCTTGAGAGAAGTGTGTTTCGGCGTCTCGCCGCAGCGGGGCGCCCGTTACATGACTCTTGTCTGCCGCTCTACTTTTTTACTTTCGGCGACCGCGTCACGTGACGATCTGCCAGGCTTTGTCAGTATAGAGGAGGTTATACTCACACTTATAGGTATACCAAGACCTGCAACCTTGACTATGGAAGTGTATACTTTTCAAAACCTGCGTGGAAGCTCGCCGTCAGTTCGGGCTTAGCAGCCACGGACTCAGCAATGACCGCCAGTGAATACTTCCCATATAATGTTAATTTTCAAGGAATCTTTTACGTGTTTACGAAAACGCAAGTTCCGCGG
Organism: Ixodes persulcatus; assembly: GCA_013358835.2. NCBI lineage: Eukaryota > Metazoa > Arthropoda > Arachnida > Ixodida > Ixodidae > Ixodes > Ixodes persulcatus. The sequence continues at coordinate 71,594 of JABSTQ010007101.1, read as the reverse complement.
TGCGGCGATTTTTTTTTTGGCACTGTTTTTTGTCTTTTTTTTTTGTAACGTCATGTTTTGGCGTTTCAGCAAAACGTAACACGTTTTTATTGAGCATAGTATTTTTCTCCTGGAATTGAATGGCTGAACCTTTTCTGCAGATGCTGTTGGCTGCAATGTCTATCCTTAAAGGGGCTATGCAACAATTTTTTTACTTTGCGCAAATACCGCTTAGAACGGATCCCTGACGTTAATGACCTATGAAACACGCCTTCGTTTTTCACCCGACGCATTAGAAGTCCCAGAAAAAAATTAAAAAACAACGAGCAGCGTTCACGCCCTCAACTCGCAGCCAGAACAAGCGGCCACGTGATCTGGAGCCGATTATATGCCGCCAATGTTGATCATAGCCACGCGCTGGGGTTGGCAAAGCACAGGACACGCGCTGAGTTCCAGACATTGTTATGGCTCGGCTATTGTCGTCGTTGCAGCGATTGGACACGGGCCACTACTCGAATGCTTCTCGAGCTATCAATTATCACGAGTAACACGTTTTTATTGAGCATAGTATTTTTCTCCTGGAATTGAATGGCTGAACCTTTTCTGCAGATGCTGTTGGCTGCAATGTCTATCCTTAAAGGGGCCCTCCAACAGTATTTGAGCGTCTACTTTTTTTTTTGCGGTTTCTCCACGCTAGTGGTCCCGGAAACCCAGTGGACAACGAAAGAGTTTAAAAATATTAGCGCATCATATTTTAATTTGACAACTCGGAAACACCTTCTCCGACGGTGGCGCCGCGAGGTGCCGAATGCGCGCGCATAACGGCGCTCCCTTTCACTATACGTCACATTCACTGGGTTTCGTGATTGGCGAGAGCCGTCCCAGAAATTTTGAAGCGGAATAAAGTATATCACACGTTAACCGTCATTATTTCTCTAAAAAGTCGTTTTTATAGAGCTAATAAAGTTGCAAATTAAAGTTAAAAAAGGGCGAAAACAACGCCTCGTCGCTCATGCGCGCCTCCCAGCGGCGGAGTACCTCCTACTCGCCGAGGTGGCTCCGGTGGCGGAGTTGCGGGAGACGAGGCTTCCGCGGCTGTCGAAGCGGACTGAGGCAGAGACGCGTCGCGGCGCTTGCGTGGTGTGTCCTCGTACGGCGCGACGCCCAGCTCCGCACTCCTTTTTAAGAATTCGGCGCTCAAAATCCAATAAGCCCGGTAAATTCATCGATGATGGCAACCCGATTCCAAAGCTACGATGGTTGCAGCGAGGCCTAATGGCCGACCGGGCCGACGGGCTATCAACCAAACTCGCGTCCAATTGGCCAACCGCTTTGCTCCAATCGCTAAACTGTTTCATTTTACGTCATGAAGCGCAATGTTTTGCTTATTTAAAGTTGTTTTCTGCAATATTTAATTCGCTAATAACTCACAAAATAATGCGAATTTCTGTAATATTTTTTTTCCTCGGTGTTCCTGCTTTCATGGAGCTCCGTTTCAGCGCGAACTTCAAACCAGTCAAAAAATTGTTGGTGGGCCCCTTTAAATGAAGCACCCGAAAACAAGAAGAAATCATAAAACGGAATCGAAACAAAACCGGGAATCATAGAACACGAACGGATATGCATGAGCACACTCAGGAACGCCTACAAGTCCGCATTGCCTAATTTACAAACACGCGGCAAAGAACAAAAATGCGAGAAAGAGACAAAAGATTCCGGGCTTTTGAATTAGTGCTTCCCGGGAGGACCGTGTATCAATGGCGAGGCCAGTCCTGGTCGGAAGGCGGTTTAGCGGCTCTTCTGGGCACTGCTTCATACTTTCGGCTGACGTGTAATAACCGGAAGTGCGTCGTAACTCTTTCTGCCCCACCTTCCGTAAATCTCCCGGGTCGACCGGGGCTCTCTCTTTCGATAAGGTCCGCTGCTTGCGGTCGCGCTCGAGGGGAGAATATTCTTTCACTTCCTTTCCGTAACTCCTGTTTATGAGCCGTGGCTTTCGCTTACGCGGCACTTTGGAAGTTTCACAGTTGGCGTGTATTCAGAGTCTCTCCGCTTTCGGATGTCACGTGTCGACTGCTGTAGTCCGTTTCACGTTAGGTCTATAGCTCAGGCATATGCTTCTCAGTGTGACCGAATGCATCGCAATGGCTCGTGACTGCTTACGACTAAAGCCTCTTGATAAACTTCACGCTAGGTGTTTCTTACAAGTACCGCCGGCCATTGTTGCTTGAACGCGTAAGACACGTGTCACGCGGGTGAGTGCTCCGCCGCCATTCACTTTCAAGGGCCGCATGGGGCATGCGCCTCGTGAAGTGGCGCACTTAACGTTACTTGCGAGCACAAAAGCATCGAGGGGTTTTACTTACGGGCGAACACACTGGCGCCATCTATGAAACATCCCTAAAATACTTACAATCTGGGTACACGTTTTCTTACGCGTGATTCTTTTTTTCCATTTTAAGGCGTGATTTTTAGGCGTGAGTTTTTTAAGCGTGATTTTTAAGCGTGATTTTTTACGCGTGATTTTTCTTTATTATACGCTTTAAGTAATTATTGGAATGTTATGAGCGACCATCTGTCGTTGGTAGTGCGTAGATTCGACCGTGCAAATGCTGCTGAAACCTTTAGTGCAGCTATGCGTTGATTGGAAGCGTTCTGAGGCTACCAGTAAGATGGCGCTAGCGAGCCAGTGTGTTCTCAAATATATGTCTAGCGAATAAGCCTTTTAGGTGACGGGCAACCTCATTTAAGGTGCTGCGAAAGATTTTTACTGGCCGCTGCAGTTGAGTCCGTTATTGCTCTGCGCACGAAGTCAGCGAGTTTTCTACTTATTGCCTGAGAAGGATCATATATCCTTCACTGTCAGCCTAACGCGAATTTCGGATCCGTCTTGGAAGCTCGCTGTTAGCTCGTGGTCAGCAGGAACGCATACTCACGATTATGGCGGTCGGTTAATAACCTCCGAAGAAATCCTGCATCTTTGAAAAAAGTGTAAATTAGTTATTGAGTCATTAAAAATTAACAAAAGATTTGGGGACACGTCGCTTTAAAGCGTCAACCTCAAGTTTTTTTCCGGTCGTTTTAACTGAGACGTTTTTATTGAAAGTGTCTTCACTTTTAACCAAACAAGTTGAACGTGAGTGTTCAGACAGCGTGGGGTTGGTCTGCGTTTTCGAGAAATGGAGGCACTGGTTAACGCTTTACTTATATCAGAAATTTTAGAGAGTGCAGAGCAAATGCTAACCTCGGGTCTTTAAAACGTGCATCACGCAGCAGTAAATACACGACCGCAAGATGTACGCTTCTCATCACAATTCAAAACGGGAAGGGGACGCAATAAACCTCGTGTTTTTTTTTTTTTTTTTAAAGTTCACTCCATATAGCAGCAGCTGCTCCAATTATACGAGTCTGCCTTTGTATGAGCTAGTGCTCTCAGCATGTATTGAACAGTAGGGCTGTTTGAGTGCTCGGCGTGAGCTCGACTCAGTTCGTTTTGAGAATGGGTATGCGCCAAAGCCTTTAGTGAGAACCCGGACCCAATCACACGCTTTGTGCACAAGAAATGGAAGAACCAGTGTTGTCTGACGTGGTTTTGAAAAGGGTTAATCTTGTGGCGCAAACCAAATCTATTTCTAAAACCACGCGCTCGCGCTCATACCTCTTTAAAGGTTGAACAAACCTCCCTCCCTCCCCACCCCCCTTGTTTCCCTCCCCCCCCCCCCCACCCCGGGCCCTTTTCCTAAAAAAAAAAAAAAAAAGAAAAAAGAGCGGAGTGCTAAGTTATGTTGAACTTACTTGAAAAAAACAAGCTTTCAAATTCATCGAGACTGTTCATTCTACGATCCGTTTACGTCGAAGCCATTCAGTTTTCCTGGTTTATAATTCATACCTCCAAATAAAAACCACACCGCCACCGGTATTTATTTATTTTTTTTTTTTTTTTTAGCGGGCGGCATTTACAAACGCGCGGTGTGTCAGGATATCGGCATCGCACACATATCACTACACTCTCCAGTGGATGGCGCGTAGTGAGATATATGTGCGTCTACGCGCATCCTTTCCCCTCACATAGACTCTTCCTTCTCATCGTACATTTCTTGAGACGAAGCATTCGTCGCGGTCCCCTGTGGCTGCTGGTGAAAGTCTCCGGCTGAGTTACGGCGCAATGCCAGGGATCGGACACTCCTGCCTCGTCCATCGTCGCAGAGGAAAGGGCAGGCGTGTTCTGGGCTTGGCCATTACAGGAACACTCCACTTACAGTAACATGGTCGCCTTTATGCGAATATTCTTAACATATTATAACCGAGATGTTACACTACAGCTGCTGGCAATTACGATAACCAGGGTAAAAGAAAGATGTATTTTTTTATTAGGGAAATTAGGCTTATTTTATTTAAATCGTATTATTTTGGTTTAAGTAACTGTAGCTAATAAATATTGACTCCTAATCACAGATATATTTTACAATATCGCAGACGGATTAAATCAATCCGTCCGATTACAAAAAAAAACAATCCGAAAAAAAAAATACTGTGAATTCAAAGTAGTGCTTATTAACTACTTTTTATTGAGTAAACCCCGCCATAGTAGACAAAAGTAGCTTGATTTGTTTTAGTTAATGAAGAAACTTTATTTTCCTTTTTTCTGCGTGGCTTTCACTGGCATCACATCCGCTGTTGCGGTTGTGCCCTTGCTGCTGAGCTGGTACCTTCAAAAACACACATTACTAAAAATAAAAAATAAATGTTTGCATAGAAAGTATGAATGATTACCAGCAAGGTACGGTGACATCAGGTAGAAGCCATATGTGACATGCGCATACATAATATTATTTTATGTTTTTGTTGTTGTTGTGGTTGTTGCGCGGTGTATACGAAGTGGAGTCTATTCCTCAGGCGATTAGTATACATTGCTTCCACTGACGTCACATCGCATACTTTTGACTACCATGTAAGAGGACGAGAGGGAAGCTGCTTCTGAAAAAGTTTTGAGTGACAGGTTCATCTTCTATAATCTTCTGAGAGGAGAATAGCGACGTCTGTGCAAATCCTCGAGGCACAAACGGGGATCCTGGCAAGAGGCGAGCTCCTTCTTCCCCTCTACTCTGATGGCCATCGGAGCGCTATTTTAATGACGTTACGCGCAAGCTATGCATGCGGGGCAGACTTCGTAGGGTGTGACAGTAACCCGGTCTCTGCTCCAGGGATGCGGGTTGTGCCTTGCCCTTATCGTTCAGTTACTTTAGACGGTGGCAATCGCTGGTCGTTGGTTATAGGGTTTTACTCGATCACGTGATGTGGTGTTTTTGTTTTTCTGTTGTCGCGTAGAGGTGTCCTCGCCGTTTATTCTCATTTGTTCACTCGTTTAGCGAAAGTTTGCGACGTCTTTTTTCTCTCTTTTATTAAAAAAAAAAAAAAGAATGCTAGCAGCGAAAGTAGATTTCAAACTGGAAGGAATGAAGGGGTTATCCCGAGGGTTAAAGCACTAAGCTGGCTTCATCCATAACATAAAAAAGGGTGAAATAATAAAAGCGTGAAAGGAAAGGGGGCGCTTTAGTGAAGATAAACTGCTCTTCGAGATGACGCGTGGCACGTACTGTACCTCTTCATCTTATACCCTCTTTTTTCACTCGCGTGTTATTTCGGTGCCGGGGCTCTAAACAGAGTCAATGGATCCAGGTGGCTCGAATTTCTGATATCAGTTTCATGAAGGTTGACGTTCAGTTTATCCGCTGTGCACTTTATGTTCGTTGATATACGTCAACCTCAAGTTTTCGCACTCTTACTCACTCTTTCTAGGTTCTGTACCGCCTGTCGTATATTTTATGAAAGGGGCCGCGCAACGAACATTGAGTAGGAATGTTTCTTACTTTACACGAGCCTACTGGCACTAGTAGGACACGACCGCATGCAACTTTACTGACCGATTTCCGATGCCTGGCTTCCAGAACGATCCCGTCGACCCCCGCCTTACTTTAGCCGGGCGTGTAGTACGTTTCAAGCTATCGAAAGTAGGAGGTTCGCGCTGGAGGTGGTGGTGGGTCCTGAGGGTCCTCCCTGCCATTCTAGTTGTTTCGTTGACCTTAGTTGCCCCTTCTAAGAGGAGACAAAAGTCCCATACCTGCGTTTTGGTTCTCGGCGGGAAAGTCTCAACCTCCGAAATTGTTTACTGCATCTTTTTTTTTTTTTTTTTTTGCCGCCCGATATTTCAGTCGTTACAACTCTACCGTTAGAACGTTCGAACGGAGGGTGACGACGCTCGACAAGGCGGTAAAATCGAGGAAGGTTTGGGCTTCATTTTTGCCGGTTTCCCCTAAACTCGCGAGCTATGAACTGTGCAACACGCTCGTGTTTGTGTGCAACCAATCGAGCAAAGAAGGCGCCTTTGAAAACAACGTGATCGTGCCATTTCCCCTCGAAACGCTGCGCGCAGTTAACGCGAGATGAAGCAAAAAAAAAAAAAAAAGGTACATGAAACTTTATCTTAACATTTTTTTTTCATTGTATTTCACCGAACGTATGTATTTAGAAAGCCAAGTTGACGCTTGTGCAACCAACTGTGTAACTGGGGACCTGAATAATATAAAAATGTCTGGTAATAAAAGCAGTATCTCCCTCATTTAGCTTCATACAATGCGTCATTTAACTTCGTACTCCCTTTTTTCCTGTCGCTTCTCTTCAGACAAGAAGAAAAAAAATATGATGCAGTTTTCTACGAGCAATCTACCTCAGAAACCGCGATACGTAAATAAAAAAAAAAAAAAAAACAGCACAAGAAAAAAATAAATATAAAGGGCGTAGTCACGCAAACACCGAAGACACAAAACAAGTATGACACGCAATAAACAAGTTCGCGCCGCAAACTCTCCAGTGCGTGCTCTAGAAAGAAAAAAAAAAAAAACAATCTTCAGCGGCAAGTTTTGCCAGTGTTTGTTTGTTTTATGATATACCACGAAGCTGCTCCAGCTCACGCGTATGCACGCGCCGCTGGAGAGTAGATAGATATCCTCCTGTATACCGAGAATATGTACGTATATATATGCCACCGCACTGGCGCTCATTTCGGTAAGGTTGTTCCAAGAGCTCACTTTAGACTTTTTCGCTCATTTTTTTATTGTTTTAGTTTATCCTAGCTCCTTCGTGGCCTCCTTCTTCCCTTTTAATAATATATATATATATATATATCTATGACGCTGATGAAAGAATGAAGTTAGGATAAAAGAAAGAAAAACAGAAAATAATCCTCCCTTCATGCGAAAAAAAAAAAAAAAAATCTTGCGTACTTGGTTGTTTACACCCACCGGATCGATATACCGTATTTACTCGAGTATAACACGCACTATTTATGAACAAGGCCCTTCTGTCTACTTTCCCGCAAAGCACATATGCAGCCAATCATCGCGTTGCGCATAAATAACAGGGAATAACTAGATCAAGAACATGACTCTCCATACAAATGCAACCTTCACATATGGTATCTTTGCGCGAAGACGCTATCTCTATCCTGTAAACAGCTGGTATCATGCTGTCGATCGCGGTGATTGGCAATCCGCGTGCTCCGCGGAAAAGCGAACCCTCAGGTTTTCTTCATAAATAGTGCGGGTTATACTCGAGTAAATACGGTACATCGTCCGCCGCATAAACCTATAGTTTCGGCTCGTTTCCGCGAGCCCGTGCAGGAGCCGACGATTTCAGATTCGTTTGTATATTAACGTACACTCTAAGAAATGCCTGCGCGTCTACTTACCCGCAAAGCACACGAAGAACCAATCTCTGCGATCTAGGAAATCAGCTCAGCGAATGATGAGGCGGAACATCTTTTTAGACCTAAAAATGAAGTCTGCGCTGTGGCATTGCGCAATGCATAGCGTCATGCTTGCATTGCCTAATGCCACAGCGCAGACTTTATTTTGATGTCTACACAGATGTTCTGCCTCAGCTGAGCTGATTTCGTAGATCGCAGAGATTAGCTCTTTGAGTGTTTTGCGGGTAAGTAGACCCCCCAGGCATTTCTTACTGAGAACTAAAGAAACCTAGGGCGAATACCGAATGAGATGGCGCCATTGTGCGATAATAAACGCGGAATGACGAGTCACGGAGCAAGAAGAGCAAACATGTTAAGCCACGCCCATCGTTTCTTAAGACACTGGAAGTTTAAGAAACACGCGGCGTCGCTCACTACGCTCCCGCTTCTATAGGGGTTCGTACCTCGGGGCCTTCTTGTCGGCTAATTCCGCAGTTTCGCTGAAGCTACAATAATTGACGCTCGAAATTCGTCACTCCCTGAGTTTCAATTAAGCTGCATACACACTGGAGAGGGAGAGGGAGAGAGAGAGGGGGAGAGGGAGATGACAAACTGGCGTTCGAATAGCAACCGCGAAGGGCTCGCTCGCTTGCATCACCAAACGTGCGTGAAATTGTATTGAATCTGTAAAGGCAGCTAAAAAAGTTTTTAAGAAAGAAAAAAAAAACGAGTTAAAGGTGCATTTTAGAGTAGTTTTATATCGTGAATCTGAATATCACGTCTGTTTTTTCTGGACAGGAAGCTAAACGCGAGAAAACTCGAAAAACCTCAGTCCAGTGGTTACGTAATAGACCCTTTTGCTGTTTACAAACAGGAACTGCCGCTTGCGTCCGAATTTCCAGGCGACTTCCGGTCGCATCGTCTTTGCAAGCCTGTTGAGCTTGCTTATGGCACCAGTGCTAGAAAATATAAATGCTACACGTACAACAAAGTGGGAGAGATTTAAGGAAGGCCTTCGGCTGTACAACAAAGTGGGAGAGATTTAAGGAAGGCCTTCGGCTGTACAATACTACATCTTGGAGGAGGCAAGTTGGTTTACAAAAATACTCGAAACATTTTAACCGATCTCGCACTCCTTCATTCTTTCGACGTTCACCTGGAGAATCGGTGGTTATACGTTTCATCTGCATTTCAAGCAGCGGTGTTAAGGTGGCCTTTGTTCATTATTTTTATAAACCGGAAGTTCTCTGGGACGTTAAAGACTGGGGCTGTACCTGGTGGCGTTTGCCATAAGAAGGGTATATATAGTATACCTAAAGCTTCCGGCCGCCAAGCGCGTGTCGCTCTTGTGGACGGCGCGTGCAGTAGACCTTTTCCCGAATTACCCAAGTATCAAAAATAATGCCGGGAATGTAGGTACACGCGCTGCACGTGCTGGTGTCTTCACCCCTAACTGTCCGAAAGCAAAAATCTAAAATATATGACGCTTCGCACGCGCGTTTTACGGACGCTTTTCTTTTATATTTTTTTTGTCATCTACTACGTGTCCTTTCAGTAGGGCAGGCGAGCACGTGTAGCGCGTGTACCTATGTTCCCATCATTATCTTTGATGCCTGTGTAATTTAGCCCAATGTATATTGCAAGCTTGCCAAGTATTGGCAACGTGAGCGATCGAAAGCGTCGCTGTGGTCGGCCCACCACAATTGGCCGAATGATGGCTATGACGTCAGCAAAGAATTTCTCACCAACGCAAATAAGAGGAATGGAAGAACTTCAATTTTGACGGTGTGTGCAGTGTTTTTTTTTGAGAGCGCTATGATTTCAGGCTTTCACCATGCTCATTACAAACACCATCGAACTTGTTGTTCACAAGGTAATGACGTCACGAAAGGTAACCAAACGAGGGCGCCACCGAAACATCTCGCCGCTAATAGACGTTTCCAAAGATGAAAAGAGGGGGGGGGGGGGGGGGGAGGCTTTTGACCGCTTTTCGTTTCAGTGTTCCTGCGTATGGCGTGTGATTTGCTCGCTTTCCGAAGCGACGAACATGCGCGTGATGGGCTGAGGAGATCGCACCTGCACCGAGGACTTGTATATATTGGGATAGTGTTGACAACAGTCGTGACGCCTTCTTCTGACCTTTTTTTTTTTTTTTTTTCTGAAAATATGAGAAGTGCGGGTACATAGCTTTGATAGGCGCTCAAGATGCTCGAGAGCAGAGATTCCGAAAACTCTGAATATCACGACACCAAATTGAAAAATAAAATAATAATATTCTTGATATTCGAATGAAAACGATTTAGGCTTTTTCCCTTAAAATACAGCACCGCTAACGTTTCCTTTTAAGCAACCGTGTTCGCAACCGCTTTTCGAACGCGGTTCGACTGCCAGCGTGTCGTGAGTGCACCGCTATTGACTACAGCACCTCCTAGCAGGTCGACATCTTTGCGTTCTTCGTCCCTTCCCAGTGAAAGCGTAAGTGCGCTGCAATAATTATAATATTGCGCCTTTTACTGATGGGTGCACCTTATTTGGTGTCCAGACGCAATATGTTATTACACTTTCCTAATTCGTAACGCCATTCGTTCCACTGCAGTGGGACAAAACGATTTTCAGTATCCACTTATCAAACTCGTATAATTAAAGGAGTTAATTGCGATTACCACCCCTGCCCGTTCCGACCTGGACGAGCCTTGTGCCGACGCGCGCGGTCATGTATCACACAGCGCGGTGCACAGACCCCCAGGATAGCGGTTGTAGTGCCCTGGCTAAGTTTCTCGTCTACAGCTGAGAGATAAGTCGCCCGTTGAGGCAGACTAACTTCAGGCTGCATAAACATACCCGCACACCATTTTTTTTTTTTTTTGAGGAGTTAAGGGGGGAATTTTTTCAGCAGGACGCTTAGGCAAAGCTAACACGATGCGTCCCGGCTTCCTGAAAAAGTCCGTAACCGTGTTTCACTTCTTTTGCCACAATTCCGCAAGTTTTGTTTTATGACAACTTTGTTTGTCTGAATCGTGAGCTTTTTCACCGTTTGCGTGATGTCGACAGTGATGTAGTGGAAAGGGTCCCGGCACGTTTTACGCTAAATTAAGCCGGTGGGCCTCTTATACGCCGGTGATCCCTGAGCGCACGCACAAAGTGCTGTGCACAACGTTTGCGGCTCGCAAAAAACGTACGTGTTGAAATAAATGATGGCGTAAACTGTCCGTTCGTGGCGGCAGCCGTGATGGGAAGTCGCTATCAGCTGTGCGCGTCATAAAGCCTGTCGTTCTGCTGGAAATTTTGAGCTGTTCGTGTGTGATGATGACCGGCGATATACGACACAAGCATTGCTCGTGTCGTATCGTGTCGCAAGCACCACCGTCGTTTCCTGCGTTTTGTGATGCGGAATACATTTCGTGAAAAAATCGGTGTGCACGATATTTTATTTTTTTTACCTTTGAACCTCAAACACCCCCCCCCCCCTTTTTTTTTTGTTTTTCTCTTACCCCCATGGTGGACCGGGTTTTACAGTGTGTTTTACCTCGATACTGAGTGCTACCAACGCTACGAGTAAATGCGGCAAAGCCCCTTCGAAAACTCTTAGATCAAGACATTTTACGAAATCCTACGCGTGTGTTACCGCCGACTGGTGCACTCAGGTGCGAAAACTTTGTCTTGACCGCGCGTTTTTCTTAGTCTTTGTGTTTGTGTTTGCGTTGCAACAGCGTTTGGCCTGCTCGGACTTTAGCTAGACTGGAGAGTAGTGCTTCGCTTTCGTGTATTTAGTTCATAGTTCAGTCTTTGAGCATCCGCGTATCTAAATATTCCGTTTCCCTATGCAGTAGTTTCACGCCGTGTCCATTGACATCATTGAACAAAACGATTGGAGGGGACGGAGGTGCGTCAATCTAAGTTTCAAGTGCAGGTTCCGATTCGCTCGCTTTATTTACCTGCTGTAACCTATAATGTTTTTTTTTAATTTATTTATTTCCGATAATAGGATAGTTCGGTTTAGGTTGACTAGTTCTGTGACTGAGGATGACGCTTTTCCTTTTTTTTTTCCCCCTTTCTTCTGTTTCGCAGCCGTGTTTGGAATCTTCGGAAGCACACTCACGGCACGGAGCGGAGAAGGTTCCGAGACGATCCTGCTTCTCGACGACAAAGGGTGAGTTTCAATAGCTCTGATTGCGAAGGTCTGGGTCAGTAAAAGACGACGATTGAAACACACGCACTTCATTTTTTTTTCTTTGTCCTTGCAACAGTTAGCACTGGTGTCACTCCAACCATCTCCAACTCGTAATTTCCTTTCACCTTTCGTGTCCAGTTCCTCTCTCTCTCTTTCTTTCTTTCTTTCCGTGATTTTTTTGTTTTTTGGAAATCTTTTTGCGGTTGTTATTTTGTGCTCTGGTGTGTCTAGGGGTCAATGTTAAATTGAACCATCATTATATCATTGCTGTTTGACGAAAAAAAAAGTACACATAGAAAGCAAATAGTTTAGAACACGGTTTCACAGCGGCCATCCTGGTGCATCCATGTGTCTTCCCCATCTCTGCCTATCCTCCTCTCCTTTTTTTTAAACAAAAAGAGGAAATATATTGTCTGAACTGTTACCACTGTCCTAATATGAGAGATGCTCTAGCTCGAGCAACTGGTAAATGCCCAATCAATAGAGGAGTATCATACCAATGACACCAGGACTATATTTTTTACTTATTTTTTATTCGCGTCTGGTTTTAATTGATGTACATATGAGATGCCATCGCCGCATGTGTGACGTCATCATCGCGCACATGCACACGCTTCTAAGGAGGCCTATTAGCGGTGTCTATTAAGGGTATTGACGGTTTCTGCAGAGCCGTAGACGAAACGGTCATCTGTAAAACCGTTTCCCCTAAACTCTCGGCAAACGACTCTCACATTCGGGCGGGGAGCCTCGGAACAAAAGAGACGCATGTTTCGTCCCTCTAGCGAAACGACACGTAAGAGCAATAATATGGGACGGATACCAGAAGCACCTAATAACTCGATCAAAAAAAGAAAGAAAAAGCAAACCCCGGCTTTCTGCAATCATCGCATCGCGCCGCCTCCACTTCCGATGCCGCTATGCCGGGAACACGATCACGAGGCGACGACGACACCATGTTTGCGGAAAAGGCTCGCTCTACCTCCGGGAATGCCCGGAATTCTGCCAGTTTCTCCCGCTAGCAGAAACAATATATCCGCAACGAGTAACATACACAAAATGCAAGCGAATAAAACACGTGGCAGTGCTTCCCCCCCTCCCCCTCTGGATAGAAGACGTCCCGCTTGATTCAAGCGTCCGGATCTTGGTCCTGCCACCGGCATGATGACGTGCCCCCCCCTCCTCTCAGAATTCACCGATATTAATAACCTCGAGCTCGGGAAATGGGAAAGAAAGCAAAGGGGAGGGGGGAGGAGGAGGGGGGGGGGGCGGCGTTCTTGTCAAGTGTCCATCAGAAGAACGAACAGGGGTGAGCTTGTTTGACGTTTCTCGCTGGCTCCTGCTGCTCTTCTTGTAAGAGGAGAGATTAGAGCGAAACGGCCTTCGGCCATGACTGGTGTGTCCCAGGCGTGGGGATGCAGCGATCTCATCATCTCTCGTCTGACAAGGGGGACGGTGTGCGTGCCGATGCTCTGATCTGTTTCCCGGGTTCTCGAGGCTGCTGCATGCGTGGGGCCGCCTCGGATCGCGGCGCTGCTTGTCTGCCGCTGCCCCGAGGATGGAGGGACGTTGAGATTGAGGAGGACGGAGAGGTTTGAATGGCGGGGTGATGCTGCGTTTATCTCGGCGGGACGTGTGAGCGGTCGTACATGCATTGGATGGAGGCACGAGAACGCAACTTTCTTCGTTTGTTTCGTGCAACGGGGAAAAAAAAAAAAAAAAACAGGTAGACCGGAATGCAGGTCAATGAGTGTAACACGTTTAGAGTTTCGCTATTTGGCGAACCCTCCCTTCGACATTTCAGGAAGGACGTAGTTTCCAGTTACAAGTGAGATGGGCCCGGGGCGAAATCGTTATTAGGGTTTTGTATGCTTTTATCCGGATCTACAGGCAAATCCCCCCCCCCCTTTTTTTCTATTGAGTTTTTTGTTGTTGTTTATGTCACTCCCATCTCACAGTGTTCTTGTCTTGCTCATTTTTGAGCTGTTTTCTGCATATTCTTATCACTTTCGGGTTTCTCGCTAGGGTGCACATTTTTACACAATGTATACTAACGCCATGTGCAGTATGATCGTGACCTCCTTAATCATGCTAAACGCAGCAAGTAGCGTAAGTCAAATTGTAGCGTAACACAGCTTAATGAGACTTGTAAGATTTTCAAATTTTCTCTTATTTGCGCTTTCTGACGGCATCGCAAAAGTCGGCTCTTTGTCATCGTAATAAATACCACCAAACATTTACCTCCAAAGTTTAGCGCCTGTATACCAGTTCTGAGTACCGCTGCTTACGTTTCGGCGCGTAAGGGCGCTACAGATGACGCCGCTCCACACTGTGATTTGTATTTTTTTTTTCTTTTCTTTTCTGGTATCATTATTTTACGTGGCAATAACCCAATTTCGATTCGGAGGCATGCGGTTTAGAGAAGCTCGTTTTAGCGAACGCCATTTTGACCGACCCCAGTTTATCGAATCTCTTTATAGAGAAACCCAGTTTAGAGAAAATGGCGATGAGCCTCCTTTCAGCGAATTCGTCCGCCGCGAGACGGCGTGTACGGATAAGTCAGGTGAGTTAACATTTTTGTAATGAGCTGCCACAGGCAGCCGCTGAGAAGCGGCCGGAACGCAGCGGGGGCCTGGCTTAATTAACACGCGCACCAGGGATACGCGCGAAGTAGGAAAGCCGTTTTTAAATAGCGTCCCCTTCTCGATAAACGGCGTTTCTCTAAACTGAGGCTCTGTTTTCTCTAAACCGTGCGTCAATAAAACACGCCCGTTCTCTAAAACGTGCTTCGATGAAATGGTATTCGATCAACCGTAGTAAACCCATTTCGATTCACCTCAGTTTTTTTGTTTACGACAGTCACTGACGTCCCACAATTTAGGAAGTACGCAGCGACTCTATTGGGTTTTGTCTTTGTCTTGAGAAATGTGCTGGTTACGGGTGTGGGATCGAAGTTTACACAGACTAATGAGATCATGGAAAATACGAAAGATCCGTTTCCAAACTTGAAAAAGTAATGGTTACTTCTTCAAGTAACGGCCAACAACCTTCCTTCCGAAGTAATCACGTTGTCTAATTGTCTAATTGAATACTTTTTAAGCAAGAGTAAATGTAATTGTAGATGACATTTTTCGAATAACGTGTACATGACTGAGTTTACACGACGTGCAACTTCAACCAAATGTTGCGAGCTTTGCTGCGGAAATCGAGCAAATTATAAAATAACTCTGTCGTTAAACCTCGCTTACCTCAAATTGAATATGAGGCCACAAGCGCGTTGAGAAAGGCACAATTCCTTACAGTCGTGGTGTACAAAGCGTGGCATAGTTAGCACGAACAAGCGGTTCCTTTTTGTTCTACTTTTTTGTTTCGCAAAATCGGGAAATTGGTTTAAATACTGCGTTGTGCGCAATCTAAAGTTCTTGGCCGTAACATAAACTCACGCGGTTAAGTTTGGTGCTCGCTGACACCCTTTCTGAATAATCAGCTGAAGAACATTAATTTCGTGTTAGCACTAACCGTGTCGCAGAGTGTCTGTCGCATACTCAGCTCGTGAGATTATATACTCTATGCTCCAGAGCGTGCGCTCGTTTATGTGACTGTCTCAAAACTGAGTGGAATCCTAGATGAGGCAACTTTTGGACGAGATGTTTCATTTGAGGTGTCTTCTGCTCAGCAACCACTTTCAGAAAACTTCCCAAGACAATGACTTGGTCATCTTTAGTGTGTCAACTCCACAGTGACGCCTTCATCCGCACGTTCCCTTCACAGCTATTATTCAAAGGAAACCGCTCTTATCTCGGGCAACAAACGAGGCTTATCTAATGAAGACTTAGAGTCAGTTTGCCCTTTGAGGTCTAAGCGAGGAAAGTTTTCCTAATTCTACGAAAGTTCGAGGGCCACCTGTTGGGGACTGCTGCTGCTCCGAGCTCTCGCAGAAAGCCGCGGCTCTCGGAGCGAGCGCTGCAGATGTCGACCGAAGCATTTGAGGGACGAGTTCTCCAAACGTGGCCACCTCTGACGCCCTCGGCATAAGGCGAACCGTAGTTTAAGCTGCGGAACGAGCGACGCCATTCGGGCCACGCGAACACGCTGCGAAGTGTGACGTCACGCTGCTAAATGAACCAATCAGAGCCTGCAGACCGCCCGCTAAGAAACGGTTATCTCGTGGCCGACCGAAACAATCGGCCGTTTTGGAAATGGGGTCCCTTTTACACTCCGTTTCACCTTTTTTTACGACGGACCTCAGAGAACCCTATAGGAGGCATTCCAGCCAATCCCCATGCCGTGTGGGTGTCACGTGACCTTCAGAAGAAGCCCAGCGACGCGCGTGACGCTCAGTCACGTCATACGTCCGCACCTCGCTGAATTGGCTCGCAGACTCCCCAAAAAATCTGGAGCGTCTTTTTTCTGCCAAGCTCCTGGAAGACCCAATCCCCGCAATCTACAGCACCTCGATGAGCCAATCGCTGCAACGACAACGCTGAAAATAGAGAGCGTTAGTAGATTGTACGCTGCGGACAGCGGGCCCAGCGGACGCGTGCTCAATACCTGTGCTTCGAAGTGACGGCACGCGAGCTCCGACTAGCAATGCGCATATTTCTAGAATACGGTCTACTAGAAATCTCTAATATGTTTATAGTCTTCAATAAACGATCTGCGCTGTTGTACTGAGCACGACGAAACATCATGCCCTGTGCGCAGACTGTCTTTTTTTTTTGTGTGTGTCTAAACATTTTTTTTTTTATTTGTCATTTACCGAATTTTAGGCCCTAGTTTGCAGCGATTCGCTGTCCCAACTGCTTTGCGGGACAGTAGACCACTCGATATTTCTTTAGAGAATATAGCTTCAGCTGCAGTCCATCGTGCATGGGATGAAGCGGACCATATACTTGATTTGCCTTCGAGGATGTGCGGTTTCCGGAGCCGGTCCAGGTTCAGAAGCGAGTGTGCGGCAATGCGGGGACGGGCCGCGCCGCGGCGCGCTCATTCAGCGCCGCAACAATTCTTCCCGAGTCCGGTCTTCTCCCCCTTCCTCGCGCTCATTTAATTAACGTCCCGCATTCGCATTCGCGCAGGCTGCGAGATAAGGGCGTTTGTCTTGCAGCTCGGAAGCTGCGGCGAGGAGAGCGGCGCTTCGTCGGGCGTTTTCCAAACGTACTCTTCGTCCGCCGACGGGCATTGTCTTGGCCCACCGGCGTCCCACACACCCCGGTTGGAACTCGGTTGGCGTGCGCGTGCGCGTTCATTTGCGGCCGCAAAGACTCTCGGTGTTTGTGCGCGGGCCCCGGGTTTCACGTGCGGGGCTCGAAAAGCCTAGATTTAAGAGAGAGTTCAGCTCAAAACCAGGAGAGCGTTTTGCTGTCTAACGGCGGGCGCGTCCTCGGCGTATTGGTAGCTAGTGCGCGTGCGCTGTTGTTTGAAAGGCAGGGAGGCCTGCAGACGACCAACGTCTGCGTCCCCCCTGCTCGCAGCTCGTATGCGGAGCGCAAGGATCGTCTGCTACTTTTGCGGCGGTTTCGTTGACGTCAGAACGCCGAGTTCTGTTTGGCTCTGATTAGAATGATAGTGGGCAAGCTGCCTCGAGGTCTACCCACTATCCTTCCAATCTGAGCCAATCAGAACTCGTGGTTATGACGTCACCGGAACCGCCTCAAAGGCAGCAGAGGACACTTGCGCTCCGCATTGCGAAGGCGTCCCATGAACCACGTGACTCCGATCAAACGGTTGGAAACCCTCTCTAATCTAGTCGCACCAGTGTTGTCATATGGAAGAAGGGCGCTACGAGCCATCAAAGCCCCAGTCGAATGTCGCGCGATTGTCACGTGACATTCGGGACGGGTGCGGCAACGCGAGTGGTGCGTGGTCACGTGATAACGTTCAAAGCGCTAGATTGGCTGGGATCAGTCGATAGCCGCCGAGGTCCATCATTAGGTGGAGCGGAGCGTAGCCCCCGAGTGTGTCGTGTGAGTATAATCGCGTATTCGAAAATAACGTTTCCCCCTCTCTCTTTTCCATGCCACTCTTCCTCATTTTCCCTATTGAGAACGTTCAAGCGGGCGTTCTTCGTCCTACGCAGCGCTTCTGTTTGGTAGCAAAAAAGAAAAAAGATCCCCTCCCTCCCCCCCCCCCCCCCCCAAAAAAAAAAAAGTAAATAATTAAATAAATAAAACGGGAATAATGGGCGCGCGTTAGAAGTGTTTCTCCCCGGGATGACCGCAACGCGAGTTGTTTTGAGGGTTGGATTCGATAGACGCTCCCGGTTTGTTTGGGGGCTTGAAAAGATGGGGCATTATTTTGTTTGCCCGTTTGATCTTGCCACGTGATATCTGCCTGCGGGTTTTCTTTTTTTTTTAAATTCTGCATTCAATCGTCGATAAGAATAGCCGATAATCACATACCATTCCCTACGCCCGGTCTGCGCTGGCTCGCCAGAAGTACCCACTTTATATACCTTAGTGAAAATCTCAAACGTTAAAAACAATTTCAGTTCTGTTTCTTTTTGGTAACTGCTAGGATTAGCGTAATATAATGTAACGTTAATACCTCACTACAACAGTTTCGACTGCATCACATGCAAGCACATTTCGTATCGCAAAACATCGGAAAACCGAAATGGTCGTAAATTGTGTAAACATTCAAGTGACGCAACAAAGACAAACGGAACATGGAAAGAAATCAAGTTTAGAACAAAATATCCCAACTAAATTCTACGTACGTTTTCGTGTTTTTTTTTTTTATTGACATGCTATTTCCGTCTTGTCTTATTGGGTTTCTTGAAAAGCAGGCTACTGAGGTTTAAATGGGCCTTTAAAAATGCCGTCTTACGTCTGATTGTTGTCAGATACAGCATATTTCATGGCAAGTCAGAATGCGCCGCTTTGTGGCATCTGAAAGCAGAGAGCCTGACATGATGTCCGACGGTGTGTGTCGATGCCACGTTCTCCAATAACGAAGGAAATTAAAATGAAACATGTTTGACTTCAACTTTCCAAAAAAAAAAAAAAGCGATATTTTTATTTAGGTTCTTTGGGTGCTTTAAGATATATATATATATTGGGTGTATATCCAACCTCCAGAATGTTATATATAAAAAGGCGATCTAAGATGGATCTTCGAGTGCGGCGTGGCAGAAGAAACCCAGGCTGAAAAGAGCTAATGTAAGACGGTTTGATCAAATAATTGATTTAATCGTGTATAACATAATATTATCTCAGATCATCACGTTTAAGCAGCAAAAAAATATTTTTGAGGTACCTGCATCACATTTAATCAAATATTTATACGGCACAGTTCGGGGAGCTACATCACGTGATGTAATAAGGTAAAAAAAAAAAACAAAAAAACCTAAAAAACTGACGGCCAATTTAAAAAAAAAAACAGGTCTACAATTTTTTTTTGCAGTTTATTTACGTAATTGAATACCTTGTACTCATCTATAATCGAGATCATCTGATCAAACTTTTTGGAGTAATACGATAGGTTGCAACCCAAGAAGTGTAAGGCGAGGGAAAGGAAGGCTGGGGAGTAGGAAGCAGGCGGAACGCTAGAGGGTCATTCCATGTCAAACGTCCCAGACGTTCCGCTCGACCTCCTTCGATTTCTAAAAAAAAAAAAAACAAAAAAAAAAAAAAAAACAAATCATGGTCTTTTGCCGTATTGTTTGTAGCCGTGCCCTGAAATATTTTTGACGAAAAAAACGTTTTGATGGCTTGAGCGCGGTTTTAACTTTTAAAAAAGAGCGTGAAACTAGGTATCACTGTTTAATTTATGAAAAATCAGCTTTTTTTATGAAACACCCAACAATATTGTTTTCTTAAATCTGCACGGCTCTCGACTTGCAATGTGGTTGGGCTTGTGCAGTTTTGCTTAATTTAAATATTTTTTTAAACACATTTTTTTTTAATTTTGACATTTTTGTTATTTTAATAAAAAATGTTTAATTGCTCCGGGGACTTAATAGAACATTTAACCGGCTGCCCTGCAGGTATATAACTACAAAAAATGTTTAAACCGCTCAATTAAATATATCGCTGTAAAAAAAAAAAAATCCTGAAGTGGCCAAAAATTGCGGTTTGACGCATAAACAGCCGTTTATTTCACCCTGAAGTGGTCTAAGTAAAAATACAAAATATGGTTGGTTTGGAAGAACAATCGATTGTCTTTTGATTCTGAAAGTTTAATAAAAGCAAATTTTGTTTAAAGCCAGAAATTTTTTTTTTTTTTTTAAGTTGAACTTTTGCACTACAACCCGGCGTCGCTTCTTAACGCCTCTTCGCCGCACAGCACGCCACCGGCGACGATAGCTGGCACGATTAGGTCCAGAGAAAGAACGGAGTTTACTGCCGCTTCCCCTTGTCCGTCTTTTCAGCTGCAAGGGAAAGAGGGAGGGGGAAACGGCGGGCATCGTGTTGATAATCGGAGGTGCCGCCAGTGCGTAGCCATAGCAAGCCCGTTGTGCCCTTTGTATCCGAGGGCGGCTCCTTACACTCCGAAACGCCATGCCTAATCGACGGGCGGCATCAGCTGACGTGAACTTCTCCTAAAAGGGAAACGCGACAATATCGCCGCGAAATCTAGCCGTCACGCATACTGCGGTGAAAAGTGTAACTATTCAGCGACGCAAGAATTTACCGTTTCAAAGCCGGTTTAAACACAAACGAGGCGTGAACCTCAAGCGGCGCCAGCGCGCATTCGTTAACACCACGTCGCCTCGTCGTTTGAGACAGCCCGTTCACTGGGCTTTTGTGTTGCTGTTTATATAGTGTCCTAACGTTGACAATGAAGGGTGATTGCGATGTGTACGTAAAAAAACAGCAAGCTTACTAGTGGATGCTCTGACAGGGCAGCGCTAAGCATCTGCTGATATCAAGACAGTGGAAGACCACAGGAGGACACCGCCGCGCAAAACAGTCGAAATAGGAAAATTCATAAAGCAACAAGAGTGGAAAAAAAGCGTCTTCCCACCTAGATGGACCCGACAACTCGAAGTCTTGCTGTCTACCTGCGTGCGCAAGCCGTGACACCGTCGCACGCTTTGCCAGGCTGGACGGTGGCGTGCTGTGCAGAGAAGAGGCGGGAGAAACGACGCCAGGTTGCGGCGCGAGAGCTCAACTTCAAAATGTTTTTTTTTCCTCTTTAGAACAAGATTATTTTACTTAAACTTTCAAAAACAAAAGGCAATAAACTCTTCTGTAAAATTCACCATGTTTCGTATTTTTCTTTGGGCCACCTCAAGGCAGAATTGACGGCTCTTTAAACGGCAAAACGCAATTTTGCACAAATTTAGTTGTTTTTCTGAATGATATTTAGTTGTACGGCCTGGAACCTTTTTAATTTTTTGTGCACTATACCAACAGGGCTGTCAATAAGAATTTTTACATTCACCTGCAGCAACGAGATAGGTTGTGACAAAACTATCAAAAATGCTAAAATTTTTACATATTCCCTATTTTTTTTTTTAAATTGCTTCAAGCCAATATGCATGATGCTTATTACATAGCAATCTAAATACCGTGTGGTTTTCAGGCAAACATATTCCGCTTTTCCATAAATATATCTTACTACTCACGGAGAAGTAAGATATATTTATGGAGAAGTCCACGTCCAATGATGTATTGAGAAGTCCACGTCAGCTGATGCCGCCCGTCGATTAGGCATCACGTTTCGGAGTGTGAGGAGCCGCCCTCGGACACAAAGGGTACAACGGGCCTCCTATGGCTACGCACTGGCGGTACCTCCGATTATCAACACAATGCCCACCGTTTCTTCCCTTGCAACTGAAAAGACGGACAAGGGGAAGCGGCAGTAAACTCCGTTCTTTCTTTGGACCTAACCGTGTCAGCTTTCGTCACCGGTGGCGTGCTCTGCGGCGAAGAGGCGTTAAGAAGCGACGCCGGGTTGTGGTGCGAGAGTTCAACTTCAAAATTTTCTCTCTCTTTAAACAAAAATGACTTTGATTAAACGTTCAGAATCAAAAGACAATTGATTGTTCTTCCAAACCCACCATATTTTGTATTTTTACTTGGACCACCTCAGGGTGAAATAAACGGCTGTTTATGCGTCAAAACGCACTTTTTGGCAACTTCGGGATTTTTTTTTTACTGCGATATATTAAATTGAGCGGTTTAAACATTTTTTTATAGATTATATACCTGCAGGGCAGCCGGTAAAAAGTTATATTAAGTCCCCGGAGCAACTATACTTCGTTTAACTTTCGGTCCGAGCGCGGACGATGGTATGAACCGAAGGGCCAATCAAACAGCGCAAAAAGCGCAACGTCATGGCGTGCTCTCTGCGCTTGATAGGACTAGCCGGCGTAGGAGCACGCGCAGAGAGACGGCGAATACCCACTGGTCCTATCAACTGCAGAGAGCACGCCATGACGTTGTGCCTCTTCGCTGTTTGATTGGCCCTTCGGCTGATTACATCGGCCGCGCTCGGACGGAAGCTGAAACGAAGTATAGGTATTTTTAATAAAATAACAAAAATGCTAAAAATTAAAAAAAAACAATATTGTGTTTTTAAAAAAAAAATATTTCCATTAAACAACGCTGCACAAGCCCAACCACATTGCAAGTTGAAAGCCGTGCAGATTTAAAAAGAAAATATTGTTGGGTGTTTCATAAAAAAAAAAAAAACAGATTTTTCATAAATTATGGAGTGATACCAAGTTTCACGCTATTTTTAAAAGCTAAAACCGCGCTCACGCTATCAAATTTTTTTTCGTCAGAAATATTTTAGAGCATGGCTACAGACAATGCGGCATAAGGTCATGATTTTTTTTTTTTTTTTGAAATCGCAGGGGTTTGAGCGCAACGTCTGGGACGTTTGACATGAAACCATGAAATGACCCTAGAGAGAGGAGGAGGTTTCCCCCTCTCCTCTCCAGCGTTTCGGCTGCTTCCTCCTCCCCGGCCTTTATTTTCCTCGCCCTACCTTCTTGAGTTGCAACGGACTATAGTCTGCTGCACCGGATGGATGGATGGATGTTAATGGCTATACCCTTTGTAGCGGGTGGTAGCTTGCGCCACCTAGCCTAAGTCTAGAAAACGGCTCACCAAATTGTCAAAGTCTACCGCTGCTTGGGTACATGCTCGTACTCCGAGCATGTATTGAACACGAGTGCAGCGCCAGCTGTCGGCGAGTACACCGTTCCAATCATACGTTTCGTGTCCACAAAATGGCGACCGCCAATGTTGCTCGACGGACTTGTGAAAAAAGGGTTTATTGCGATAGCGTAATCGATTTTTTTTTAGTCATTAAATCGAAATCATGTCGTCGAATACCTTGGAGTCATCCACCCGGAATATCTTATCAAAATACGTTATTGGCACTGAAAAGTTAAGAAACACGGGGCGCAGCAAATCCCAAGCGTCTCATTATCGCCCCAAAGTCAATGGAGATTGCGTCATTAGTCGAAAAAAAACAACCGAGGAACGAATCACCAAGCCAGAATATTGAACGATAACAACTCGCACCCTGAGTTTCTTGAGCCGGAAACGACTATGGTGGTCTTTACTGTACAAGACCGACGCACGTGACCGAGTACGATTATTTTTCTGCTCGCAGGTGCCCCGTGGAACCAGTCGTGTTCCCGGGTTTCGAGCGCGTCCCGTCGTCCAAGTCGCTCATCGCACCGTTCCAGGCGTTTCGCTTCGCTTCGGACAGCACCGTCAAATTCCAGATGACGGTCTCCTTCTGCCTGGACGTCTGCCCTCCGGTAAGTGCCCCTTTGTGTAGAACCTTGCAGTCAGATAGGGTGTGTGCGCGGAGGCAGTTAGTGTAAGACAGTAGAACGTGAAACGGTGTAACTGTACAGGTATAACTGGATGAGGTAAAACTGTACAAGGTATGACCGTATAAGATGTAACAGTTTAGTGTATAGATGTACGTAGTACTACTGTATAGGATGAAACCTCATAAGTCTATACATCGGTATGAGGCATAAGCGTATAAGGCATAGAATTACACGGTAACCTATATGGGATATAACCGTACAAGGCATAACTGCATAAGATATAACCATATAAGATACAACCGTATGAAGCAAAGCTGTACAAAGTACTATTCTGTATAAGATGTAAGCTTATAAGGTATACCTCTATGAGGTAAACCCTGTAAGGTATAACCCTACAAAGCAAACTCTATAGGATATAGCCGTATGAGTTATAACTGAGTTGCAAAGTAAACTGTATTGGATATTAACTTATAAGATGTAACCGTATTATGCATTACTATGTAAGGCACTACTATATAAGTCGTAAGCTTATGAGGTATATCCGTATAAGTATAACCTTACACGCTGAACTGTATAGACTATAGAGTATAACCGTGTGAGGTAAAGCTGGATAAGGCATAGCTGGGGAATTGTGGCGACTTATGTAATGTTTGTAGTCGCTGTAGGTACCTTTCAACCGGAGACTCGTCCAGAGAAGTGTCGTTATATTATTTTATGAAGGCTAGTTGACAGACTAGCGTTTGACTGTGACCGGCCGCGTTGGGACCATTTGCGGCTGCTTACGACGAGCCAACATGCTGGCACACTGGCGCCATCTATCGTATAGCCCACGAACTTGGCCCTCCGATCTGCGTGGAATCAGCAGACTGAAGGTTTTGCTGTGTTTGTGAGATGAAATCTACGCACTACCTGGAGAAATGGTCACATATAAGTTATAACAGTGACTTATTTCAAGCCCGTGGTGAAAAAACGCTTGAAGAATTTCGCAAATAGGCGCAGATCCGAGTCGTTCCATGGCTACCCGATAAGTGGCACCGGTGTTATATCGCCGTGGGCCGTCACAAGCGGCCCCGACGATCACGCTCAAAAGCACTAATGAAACTTCAGTTTACACCCATTTTGTTTACATTGAACCTACGTTTGGTGGTTGAGCTCTGAGCTTGGAGGAAGTGGAAGCTATGGCACCGGCCGCTTCCTAAGAGCAGTGATAAAGAGAAGGTTATATATATATATATATATATATATATATATATATATATATATATTGCACTGTCAGCTTAGGGCTGAACGGAGCATAGAGAGAGAGAGAGAGAGAGAGAGAGAGAGAGAAAATAGAGCTTGAAGATTATAGTTTTGCTGCGCAAGACGTCGGTTTTCTTCTTTCTGCGAAAGGCAAGCCCAAATCACACTAGGGGTCCTTCGACTAAAGCAGTGGTTCTCAAATGGGGGTCCGCGAAGCCACTTCTGGGGTCCGCGAGACCCTCAACAAAAAAAAATGTTCTTTTTATTTGGCACGTTTTTTGTAGTTCAGTCTGGCCGTGACTAATTTGCAACCTGCTTCCGGAACTACGACTGCAATAAAAGGCACCTGTTTCATGCTCCAGACGTGTTAACTTACTTACGTCCCCCCCCCCCCCCCCCGCTGGAAGGGGTCCCCCATCACTGCCAGCGGTCCGCAAGGGGTCCCCGACACATCCGTGGCTGAGAACCACTGGACTAAAGCTCATTTCTTTCTAGCTAAGGCAGTACGACTTCAAAGCTAATTTTTTTTTTTACTTGTTTGGTGTTTGTGGCCATCGCACTCCTCTTCCTTTTTTTCTCTTTGGTTTTTGTACTTCCCATTGTTCTAAAGGAAAAGCGCGTGCACTGCTCGAATTCGATGATTATCCGACTGTTTTTATTTTAGGTGCCTTAAACTGTTACAAAATCTCTCTCACTCGCAGCTTGCACTTTTGCTAGCACCAGGGCTCCAACTGAAGAGCCTCCAGAAACCGCTCGTCAATTTGAAAGTAGAGCGTGACAAATGCTGCCAAATCCTCCCAGCCAATCAGGCACCCGGATTATGTTACATATAATCCCGTGATCTGGTAAAGTCAGACGTGGAGCGCAAGATCACGTGTCGTGCTGCCTGATCCTGATTGGCTCAGATGGCTGCGATAGCGTTCGCCGCGCTCTTTACTTTGGAGGGTAACGCACTTATTACTTTCCCGCGGCTTTCATAACGAACGACAAAAGTAAAGTATAGAGATAATCGTATATACCACATTCGTGCGATGATGTAATCCCTTGTATCGAGCACGTCCCTTCAAAGGCTTTATTTTAGAACTCGAGGGTAAGGCGCTTATCTAGGGATGAAGCCAGAGGCAATCGGATAGCCACCGGCAAGAAGAAAACGCTCTCGTGGCGGGTTATATATTTTTTCTTATTATGTTTTTTCTTTTTTGCGGGGTTTGGTCGAGCGGTGCTATAGTTCGCACATTTCACTTTGTGTAGTTTCGTTGGAACGCCTCTTTCTTCGTCGGTTGTTGTTCTCAAGTTTATTGCTGTTTCCTCGCTCTCCATCACCGCGGGTTTCTCCGGAACAAACACTGGAGCAAGTCACTCTTGGACCCATAACGTCGTATTACACCGAAATAAAGTATCAAAAACCAAAAACACGCCGAAAGGAGGATAACAGTTCAGTGCGTGTATGGGTGGTTGAAGTTACAAAGCTAATACGGCCTCGGCGAGAACACCTAAGCTCGGATCGCTAATAGAAAGCTGACAGTGGGGTGGAGGCTACGAGCTCATGGGAACTGTCCCACGTCGATCTTTCGCCACACGATCGTGCTCCCGCCCATGCCCACCACGCGCAGAGAGCGGTGTCAGGTGATGAAAGTGGGGCGGCTGATTGGTCCGGTGGGTGCGCAATAGCTCCCACTGCACTGTCAGCTTAGGGGGTGAACGGAGCATAGTCGACACGCGGCGGAGCTGATGGAAGTGAAATAATATTGGAGTTTACGGTCGTTTGCGGGTGTGTGCAGTCTTTCGGTCGTTCCGTTCGGCAGTTTGTTGCTTAGTCGTGAAATCGTGTAAATAATAATAAAAAAAACACACACACACATCCAAGGCGAGGTTACGTTTTTTGGTTTATTTGTTCGGTGAGGTTGTACGGGTTCTGACAAAGCCGTACCCTGGGGGGGGGGGGGGGTCGGTCCAGGACTTGATCTCCGGTTCCTTCAGAGAATGAAGCCCTAGAAAACTGAGAACCGAACATAATTGTAAGGTACTGTAATGGTTTTTCTGGCGCTGTAGAAATGATACTTTAAGTGTTATGACGGGTTCTGTTCGGACGCTCTGAAAGTAGCACAAAGATGTTTTTTGTTTTTGATTTCTTTACAACTGGTCTTTTTTTTTTTTTGCTTTGTTTTTTTACAACGCTCCTGGTACGTGAAAAAACGAAGGAAAAAAAAAAGAAAGAAAGAATGATCTCCCTCAGCCTCAGGTAACCGAGTTCTCTCGAATTCGAGAAGTCGTCTGTGCCCACCTCCTTGTTACAAATGAGGGATGTTTGATTGATTATGCGTAATAACTGTTCGTTATGTGGAGCAGTTAAGTTGGAGCTGCGCCGGAGGTATTGCCACCCTTATTATGTGAGTCTGTCGCTGACATCGCGGACGTGCATTCTTTCTGTGTCACGCGACTTTTCTTGAAGCAACACTGGCTCGTGAGCGCTGCCATATTGTTGGGAGCTTCACGGGGTCAGTTGGTCACGGGCATAATTCCGGAATGTGAACGTTTTCTTCTTCTTCTGTTTTTTTAATTTTTTATGAGAACAACAACGCCGCGCATTTCGTAGACATTTGAGTAGCATAAACCTTAGTTGTTACCCGTTTGTTCTCGTTCTCCACAGTTGTGTTAAAGAACTTTTTTTTTTTTTTTCTTGTGAGAGGTTTTACATTTTTGTTATATACTAGAAGATATTCAAGTGATCTTACACTTCTATAGATTCCTTCTTCTAGTGCAATTTTGAATATTGGATCCTTCATTGGCGCTCTGAGGAATTTTTGTGCTTTAAATAACCGTTGGCTGTGTTCCCCACTCCAAGACTTTGTCCGCGTCTTAATAACTATTTGGAGGCATAAATCATTTGTCATCGTTATCATCATCATCAAATCTTTGATCCCAAATCAACGAAGAAAGGACAGTTCAGGTGGACTGTCCCTCCTTCGTTCCTTCGAGATAAATTCGATCAAGCTTAGTTTGAAAGATCGACGAATAAATATTTTTCAAAAACCAAAAGAACTTATGCACCTCGCACTTGATTTTATCTGCACGTTAATAAAAAAAAGATGAAATTGACGTAGAAAACTTTAACTCCAAACGCTCGCACAAAAAAAGAAAAAAAAAAAACAGGTTGTGTCTTTTATAAAAGTTATACACTCGCCCCGTGCCGTCCTCGGCATCGTGCGAATATTTATTTTTCCTCGCTACTCACAACAGACATCACCTAAGTGATTCGAGATGTAAACCACAATGTACAATTGGTGTAATGTCCTTCTTCTGGAAAGCCATACCCAAGTTCGCTTTTCTGCGAAGCCCCCAAAGGGTGTAAAAGATCGGGTGTTATTCGTACTTTTTGCTGAAAGCGTATTTCGAATATTTGTCAAATCAGGTTACGCCACTGGGGTGAACTCCGTTCATCCACGGTATCGCTTTATGTCCTTGCGGGACGTCCTTAGACAAACATAAAACTTTACCGCCATTCTGGGGGAAATTTCGCACCGTTCCGAGTTTGCTTCGCTCCCCTTCACTTTCGTCGTGGCCCGGTTTCTGCCCCGTGTCCAGCCCAAGTGCAGCGGCGGCAACGGCGTCGACGAGCACGCCGAGGGTCGAGCGCGACGATCACGGAGGTCGGCGGCGAGCGCGGACACCCAGCCGCTGGACCTGCAGACGGGAGACATCGTCACGGACGTCACCATGGAGACGGCCCTCTTCGTCGTCCACAACCTGACGCCGTCGCCGCAGGCCTCATCCGACGAGGACGCCTTCAGACCGGACGTCAAAGGTAGTGAAAAAAAGTCTTATACCGCATTCCGCGTAGCATCTCGCATATACCGGGTTTCGCACCTTAAGGTCTTTGAAGCCGCGGCGACACTGCCAATGAGGAGCGCAAGTTCGTCTGCTTCTTTTTGCAGGGGTCGTAGTGACGTCAGAAAGACGCCGAGCTCTGATTGGCTCTGATTGAAGGATAGCGGGTAGACCTCGAAGCAAGCGGCCTTCAGGTATACCCACAATATTTCAATCAGAACCAATCAAAGCTCGGCGTCTTTCTGACGTCATCACAACCCCTGCAAAAAAAAAAAAAAAAAGCAGCAGACGAACTTGCGCTCCGAATACATCATACGAAAGACAGTTCGCAGAGTTTTGCGTGGGCCGTATTTTGTTTTTTCTTGTATAAAGGTCCTGTCACGTTGGTCATGTAAAAACCATCTGCTAACAGTTTTGTATGCAGACACGAGACGGCGAAGTGTTCTCGAAAGCTTGAGCTGCAAGTGGGACAACTGGAAGACCTTTCTGCCGTTCTTATCTTGTCAATTACTGTATATATACTGTAGGATAAACAATTGCAGGTGTTTCACCACAGGGAATGGGAACAAAAAGAAATTCCAACCGAAACTATATTTTAAAACAAAAAAATGTACCCTAAACATTTTTGCTATTTGCTAGGAATCCACCTAACCACGTTTTAGTGTCGTCGACCGGATATGGTGACGACACTGGTTGCCAAGCACAATTCGTTTGGTGTCGTGGCTTACGTTTCGCTTATTTCGAACATTGAAGGAGCCGAGATCGAGGGTATACCGTTTCGCTCGAGATATATAGCTTGTGCCGCCGACTCTGAAATTAGCTAGGAAGACAGTTGCAGACGTGCAGCCTCCCCCACCTCACTAAAACAAAAGAAAAAAACAGAAACGTGAGACTTCGTTTGTGACAACGAAAGTATCCAGTGCGCGTTGGGTGGTGGAGCACCGATCTCCCGGTGATCCTACTTGTGACGCACTCAAGCACACTCAAGCACACTCAAACGAAAATGTGTCAAAGGGTATCGAAGGCCCATACACACAGTTGCGTTTGATAGCTTCTTTAGCGCGCTGGACTGCGCTGCAACGACGAGTAACCAGGACATCCGTGGTTGGTATGCCCACGTGCCAAAGTACTCCTTCACTCTAACAAAAAGAAAAGGTATCGTTTTACACTATTTCGTCCCATATAATGCACCCGAAAACTCCAATCGACGTACAGCGCACTGAGGTCAAATAGACGGCCCCAACTTTTACGAGGGGCTCGACAACAGTGCGATATAACCTATTAAACAGCTAAAGAACGTATCAAAGACTAAAGAAAAAAAAAAAAAAAAAACATTAAGGTTTTGTAGTAAAGCCAAAAAAATCTGGATATTTTTTTTTGTAGTTAGTAACACGTAGGGGACAAGGGGTGTAAGAATATACTTTTTTTTTCTTTCTTTTCTGAGTGTTGAATCGGTTTCCTCGCTTCACACGAAGCACAGATGACCCGGGGAGTCGCGGCCGTTTCTCGACGCGCAACGCAGTCAAACGCACTCAAACGCAGCTGTGTGAACGACTCTCGAGTGTCGTCCTGCGGAGAAACGTTCGATCTCTTGAAACGCGGAACTATATAAGGAGTCGGGAGCGCGGGAGAACAGCGTGTCGGAAGGTAAGCTTCGGCTCTGCGCGATCAATAAATGATGCGCAGGCAGAGTCATATTTCAGGGACGGCAAGAGAGAGAGAGAGAGAGCGGTTCCTCGTGCTACAGAAACACATCGTCCGTGGGAATAATGCAAACCCTACGCGAACACCACGTTCGTGTTTCGCAACGCGTTATGCATGCAAGCGCTTTCCATATATATACCGCGGGGCAAATTTCGCGCCTTCACTCCGCGGCAATTCGCCAGTTGTTATTTCTCCTCGTGTCTTCGTTCGAACGATTCCAAGTATTGTACATATTCAAGAAAGATTATGTGTCTTCTCTTGATGTGAACGAATCGCCTGTCTCCTTCCCACCTCACACGCGCGCGAAACGATCAGTTCAGCTCGCGAGATCCTTTGTTTCGAAAATGGCTAATGAGGTATTCATGATTGATCTATAGAATAATCGCAGACTTTCTCGCAAAACGTTAAATACTTACGAGCGAAGTTCGCACTTGGGAAAATGGCTTTGTTTTGCACGGTAGTTTGAGTTTTGCGGTCCTCTCGTACGAGATGACGACCTATTTCGTATACCTACAGATACAAAAAGAGTAGATGTATTATTATGGACACGCGCGGGCATAGAACGTCCCTCTGAATGCATTTTCTTGTTTGATAGTGGAACCCCGTCCTGGAGATCGATATGCATTATGCGGATAGATGAACGTGTCGGTGTCTAAATTATGAAAACGAAAGAGCGACATAGAAGACAAGCGCGGAACGCAAGCATCCGGCGTTTGGCTCTCGCTTTCGAACGCATTCGACGAGTGCAGTGGAGATAAAAACAGCTATTAGCCCCGTGCGCGACCGAAAGCGTCGCTGTGGTCGGCCTTCCACGATTGGCCGAACACTGACTATGACGTCGGAAAGGGGATTTTCATCGACGGAAATAAGAGGAATGAAAGAACTTTAATTTTGACGGTGTTGGCAGTGTTCCTTTGAGAGCGCAATGATTTCAAGCTTCCACCATGCTAATAACAAACACCATCGAACTTGTTGTTTGCAAGGTAATGACGTCACAAAGGGGAACCACAGGAGGGCGCCACCAAAACTTCTCGCCGCTAATAGCTTTAGGTCAACCCCCACTAATCATTCCAATCAGAGATCGGCGTTATAACTAGGGTTCCGCGTTTTCGGTTTCTATTTATTCAAAATTCGGCGTACTTTTTTCGGTGTTTATTTTAAAATTCAATTTTCGGTTTTTTTCGGCGTATATTTATGGCCACGAAAGGTTATCGGCTTTTTTCAGTGAATATCAAATAAACACCGACGGACACTGGATCAGATTATCCTTGTAGCTCTGATATTTGTGATCAGTCAAAGAATAACGGCCCAGATACATTGGAAAGAGATGGACACTTTATTTGGCAAGTGTGTGCAACTGTAAAAGAAACAAGAAAAAAACACAAATACTAACAAGTCAGATATGAAGCCTATACCCAAAATCATGGAACTTCACCTTCTGTATATCAGGATTACGTGGTCTTATTATAGTACACACACACATGTACTTTCCCAGGTTCTCCTCGTTGATCCGGACTCTTTCTTTCCTGCTATTATCAGACTGAGTTTCGAGAATGCCCTCTCAACGCTAACACTGGACACTGGCAGGCTGAGGAGATGAAGCGCTGCCTGAGCCAAAATCGGCCAATCAACCAATTGTGACCGCCAAAAGAGACAGAGTGCGACGTTTTAAATCGCAACACAACATGCAGAGCTTGCATCAAGTCAGACTTCCTTACAACGAGTTTGAAAACACGCTCGTACATGGCCAAGTCATGGGGCATTTCGGACTTCACGTTCCGATCGATGATGCGCACATTAAACCAAAACGTCGTGATGGCACCCGTATATCCAATACATTCGGACACGTTTCGATAGACACTGTAGTTCCACTTTTTCGCCACGGCTCTGCGGTACGACTGGGTCAAACTGACCTTTTTCGGTTAAAACTGAATTTTAGAAAATGAATTCGACGTACTTTTATCGGTTTTTATCGGTTTAAATCAGAAATGCCGAACCTAAAAATTGACCTTATTCGGTAAACACCGAATTTCCGAAAATGGATTCGGCGTACTTTTATCGGTTTTTATCGGTTTAAATTAGGAATGCCGAACCTAAAAATTGACCTTATTCGGTAAACACCAAATTTCCGAAAATGGATTCGGCGTACTTTTATCGGTTTTTATCGGTTTAAACAGAAAAATCCGGACCCTCCCTTACAAAAATCTCTACTTAAATTCTTTTGAATTTCTGTTGAAAATATTCTGGAAGCGTATTGAATTTCTTTTTAAACTTTATTGATGTTTTTTAGACTTTATTTTGACAACCTATTTAACTCCTAGTTAAAATTGGCCACTTAAATTTTTTAGAATTCTTTCTTACATACATTTTTTAGAATTCCTTCTTACATAAATTTAGTTGAATTCCTTTTGACTTTTCCGCAGATTGCCGTTAAAAAAACTCAATTTTTTTATATATATTTCGAGTTTTGTTAGGAAAGAGTGTCCCTTTGATACATACACATCCCACAAATAAGCACTGAAAACAAACACAAACACCATAAAGCACTCAACACCAGAATCACAGTCTCGTTCCCTGCTGCAGAGCCTTATATAGCCTACATATTGAAGGTAATCATTTGGCCGGTGACCACCTCAGCACTTACTAAGGTTCCAAGTGTCTGATCTCCTTCTCGAAAGTCTTTCAAAGGGAAGACAGTGTTTCGAAGGTCGTGGACTCTATCTCTTACTAAAAAGCATTGGTACAACGAATATTAATTCCGCGTAGTCGCTAAAACAACATCCACAAAAACGGCTCCTAGAACAAATGTTATCGCTTCTCTGCACAGCACCACTAAGGACGAAGCGAGTCAAGGCGTTTGCTCCACTTTAAAATAGTTATTTTGCTTTACTTTACTAGTTGACTAGTTGAATAAAGACAATAAAGTCACGATAGTCATTACAAAGTGAGAACGGCAGAGCGTGTTTTCCGACCGCCTGGCTTCCAGCACGCGCCCCATGCCTTCTGTCGTGCTTTGACTGCGCGCTTGAGCTCGAGGGGCGCGAGACGTCGAAGCGCTGTCAATGATAGAAGGCTCGCGCTGGAGGCAGGAGAACTGAAGCACCTTCCTGCGGTTCTCAACTTGTCAGAGAGTATTGAGAAACTTAGTGACTTTTGACATTTAGTCAAGATGTACCGTGGTCAATAAAAAGTCAACAGAAAGTCTGTAGCGTTTCTGTTGACATTGGCTACAGAAAGTCAACCGAATATTTTCAACACGAAGTAAACAGAACGTCTGCAGTATTTCAGAAGACACTTTCAACAGGAAGTCAACAGAAAAAGATCAACGTAGAGTTAATAGAAAGTCAACAGCTTTTCTTTTGACTCAGGCAGAAGAATATCATAAAAAAAGGTTCAACACGAAATCAGCAAACTTTCTGTTGACCATGTCAACAGGAAGTCAATGTCAAAAGGAAGTAATCAGGGTGAACAAGTCAACACATTTTCAATAAAGGTCAAAAAACATTTTTATAGGGGTTTGCAGAACCATGTATCCATCGCCGTCATGCCGGACCCTGCACACAACCGCAAACCATATAAAATTTAATTTTTTTTCTCTTTTTATAAAATAATAAAAAAGAACAAATGTCAATAAGATTTTTTTAGAAAATAATCTACAAAAAAAGTTGTTAGAACTTCTTTTTAATTTTTTTATAAATAAGTCTATAAAACAAAATCTTGTTTTTCATTTTGAATTTTTTTAGAAAATAACCTACAGAAAACCGTAATTAAAACTTCTTTTTAATTTTTTTATAAATAAGTCTACAAAAAAAATTCAGTATTTTTTTCTTTTGAAATTTTTTTGACAATAATCAAAACAAAGTGCTTTAAAAAGGAATTCAATAGGATCCCGGAAAGTCAATAAAAAGTCTAAAGAAATTAAAAAGAATGTTGAGACCTGTTTTTGTAAGGGCTAGTTATAACGTCCCCGCTTGCTCTCGTCTCCCCCTCTCCC
Organism: Ixodes persulcatus; assembly: GCA_013358835.2. Lineage (NCBI taxonomy): Eukaryota > Metazoa > Arthropoda > Arachnida > Ixodida > Ixodidae > Ixodes > Ixodes persulcatus. Next base: position 37,195 of record JABSTQ010007101.1, on the reverse strand, counting down.
TCAGTTTCTCGCCGCATTGTCTCGTTTGTCCCTCTTTCGTTTCCGTAATATGCATTACCTCTTAATCTCTTGACCTCTACTACAGTCAACGGTATACATGAGAACAACCGGGCGCCCAGTTCACATGCCCAGCCTCCAACAGCGCGAGCTCGTTGCCTTCCACCGTGCTTCGACTGCGCGTGCACTCTGGAAGCTCACGAGACGCCGAAGCATTGTCGAAGGTACACGAAGCTCGCGCTGGATGCGGGACAACTGGAAGACCTTCCTTCCGTTCTCTACCTGCCAGGGACTATTCGAGTGTTCGTTCCGCGCGAGCGTCTTTATCGCCATCCTCGCTCGCACAGCGAGCATAAAAACGACCTCCGTATGCGGAGAGCAAGTCGTCTGCTTCTTGCGCAGGAGTGGCGGTGACGTCAGAGCGACGCCGAGCTCTGATTGGCTGATTGAAAGAAATAGTGGGTAGACCTCAATGCGAGATGCCTTGAGGTCTACCCACTATTTTATTCAATCAGCCAATCAGAGCTCGTCGTCGTTCTGACGTCACCGCCACTCCTGCGCAAGAAGCAGACGACTTGCCTTCCGCATACCCTCCGCGCCGTCGTACGCTTTTTGTCAAACGCCTTAGGGCTCGCGAGTTTAGTTATTATTTTTATTTAGAGTAGTATTTTTTGTTCCGTTCTCCCGTAGATGTTATTGCGTGATCGAAAGCGTGACGCGTGACTTTGGGGCCTTGCAGCCGTTGGGAAGCGCCGCGCTGCTTGGTGCAGCTTTTGCCTATTGAAAGTCGGAAAAAGATATATATTTTTTTATTTTTATGAAATGGCCAGCTTCTTTTATTATTGTGTGTAAGTTTCGGAGAGCGATCGGACGGTCTGTGACCTCTTCGTCTGGGCGTCATCCGTCTTCCGTTAGCGTCCAATGACTTTATCGCGTGGCTTGTCGATTAACCGGTAAGCGCGGGAAGCCCATGCAACTTTCTTTTTTTTTTTTTTTTGGCGGCGAGTTCATACGGAACAGGGATTTTGGGATGACCGAGCTTCTTGTGTACGTGGGTTAAGCGCGGTGTCGGGTTGGCTGTCCTATGCGTCACGCGAACCGTTTTCCACGCGCTAAACGCTTGGCGTTCGTCTGCCCATGAATAAAAGAAGACGACACACGGGTGCAGGATGGGATTTACCGAAGTTGATGGTAGATAAAATAAAATGGCCATTGACACCGGGTGTTCAGTCTGAAATCGGGGATCTATAATCGCGAAAGAAATGTCTACAAAAAAAAAAAGACAAGAAATAGTTCACTATAATGGGATAATGATGCTTTCGACACCTTTCAAATGGAAGCATTTTTAGGTTTCATTTTATAGTTTTTTCTGAGGCTGAAATAAATGTTTCAATCGGGCTGCGGGTTGCGCCACCTATAGCTTGCGGATAGTCACGAGAGCACCACTAAGCTTGCGAACATCGTTTAATTTCTATCATTGGCGATGAAAGAGAAACCAATGGTAAGGTCTTTTTTTGTACTGCGGTGCGAGCCCTTGCAACCAAACTAAAAAGAAGTCCCAAGTAAAGGACACTTGTGACTTGCGTTCATGCGCAATAGGTGAGCGGCGTTTGTAAACTTCCGGTTCCTTAGGAAATTTTGTTTAGCTATTGACAAGCGACGACGACAATCTGCAAGTCTGTCTAAGCATTGTTCTGAAAACCGCAGTAGGGAGGTTTCAGAGCCATGATTGGACATGTTGCAGCTCATTGTCGTTGCTTGTCAACAGTGAAAAGAAATTTGCTAATAAACCGGAAGTTGCCGAACGCCGCTCACCTGTCGCCTAAAGTGTATGCAGGCGGAACGAGATGGCTGGTACTCCGGGCATGCGAGACGTTGTTTTACTCGCTTTTTAGTTACAATACAATCATGAGATCGAAATCGGCGTCCAGCCCTATCCCGCGCAGATCTCTTTAAAGTTGCTCGGTACGGTTAAAAACTAAAGACAGCACATTTTTGCTCATACATTGCCTTTAATAACTCCTCACTACCACGCGCAATCATGCACTGGAATTCTCTTCCTGATTACATAACCGCACTTTCCGACCCTACAGCATTCCGAGTAGCTGTTTTAGAATTTTTAGGTACTATTTAGTTTTCGTTTACAGTGATGTTCTTGCCCACACAATGAAGTGTTATATGTGCTTGGACCCTACAATTTGTATAATACATAATTTTGTGAAAGTGGTTTTTCATTTGTGATATTGTTATCCTGTTGGTACTGTTCTTTTTTTCTCTCTCTTTTAAGTGTTGACTATACTGTAATTTGACCAAATTCCCCCCTTGTGTAATGTTCAGAAATGGACCTTCGAGGTATTATGAATAAATAAATGAATAATTTAGTTCCGAAGACCTTTAACACCATTCACCTCTTTTCCCGTTAAGCCGGAGTCCCACTGCCCACACATCATACAAAAGACAGTATGCAGACACGAGTCACCGCAACATCCGTGGTTCAAATGCCGCGTGCCAATCTTTAACCTTGAACTGATTACCATGCGGCCTTCGAAGCACGGATCTCGCGGTGACTCGCGTTCGATTATGCATGCACACTGTCTTTTGTATGATGTATAAGCAGTGTGTCCCCGGCTTAACACTCCCGTCCTGAACATGCAATGTCCGTCGTCAGCCAGAAACAACTGATCCCCTGAAACCGATCTGCGCTGAATAGCCGACGCGGCGTAAAAACAGATATGACAAATCAATGAGGGGCTCAGTCGAGAGAGCAAGAACAAGCGACACTTGAATCCCAAACCTAAACCGAAAACAGACAAAAAAAAATAAGAAAAAACACCACAAAAATCCAGTAGGACAAGTTCTCTTGTACCACGCACGTTCTTCACAATAATGTTGACACTGCATACATTGCCTACGCGTGCAATCTCAACTTCTCCCGAACCCAAATGTACGTTCACTTAATATAAATGAAAAAATAAATAAGTATATATATATATAAAAATACACACATATACAGACCCACAAAGCGCCAACAAGAGGGACGCGCCAGATTTACGAGCAACCTCAAAACTCTGAACCATCCACAGATGGACCATCGTGAAAGCAGGCACGTATACGGTTACGCTGAAAAAAAAAATAAATAAAAATAAAATGTAGCAGTGTAGCCTCGTTTCTGACGTTCTATTGGTGGAGCTCGCGTTCACACGTCCGGTTCGTACAATCCGACTGGTCAATCCGGCCTCAGCGACGCGTCTCATCGAAGACATTGGATTGGCCGTTCGTGGCTCGTAGCTTTGGCTTCAGTCTATCTCCACATCAGTCGGAGAGCTATACTCCTCTTCACCTTAGGATAGAGCGCGGTGGACTCTACGAGCCATCGAAGCCCAATCCGATTCCACGCGCGTGTCACGTGATCTCCGGTAAGGGCGCAGCGACAAGTAGGGGAGAGCGGTCACGTGATTCATTCACAACGCGGTCTGCATAGGCCGAGATGGCTCGTGGCGTCCGTTGCGGTCCATCGTCAGGCGAAACGGGAGCGCGGAGTTTCATGCGCGCCGGTTGGTTATTTGGTTTCATATTCGGTTGTTATATACGCGGAGGACCGTGCCATATGTGGCGGACGGACGCTCGCTTTCCCGGCGGCGAGGCAAGGGTGCCTGGCCAGATGCAAATGCCACATATATGAGAGCTCGTGAATAATGCATGAATTCTAACACTTCACACGTCCAATGTAAGATGCGTGTGTGTGTGTCTGTGTGTTCTTCTTTTTTTTTTTTTGGGGGGGGGGGGGATTCTTTGAGAGGACGCAGGAGAAGGGTAGAGAAGGAAGCAGCCATCGAGTCGTTTTTCACTGAACGAGGAAAGGTGGTTGCGACGGCGGGTACACCGAGGCTGGCTGGTTTGTGTCGCCCGTTTAGGTGTGTGTGTGTGTGTGTGTGTGTGTGTGTGTGTGTGTGTGTGTGTGTGTGTGTGTGTGTGTGTGTGTGTGTGTGTGTGTGTGTGTGTGTGTGTGTTTGGGCAGACGAAACAAAGAGAGAGGGAGAATCTGTACCTATAGTCACTAGCACTTTAAGGAACGAAGGCCGTGGTTTATTACAAAAGCGTAGCGGGGATAACAGTTTCATCATCCGCATCCGATCCGTATCCGCAGACTTTGTATCTGCATCTAATTCACATCCTCAAAATTCGGAACCGCATCCGACCAGCAATCCACGCATTCATTTTACATCGCGAAATAAAGCGCAAATGAAAAAAAAGAAAAGCAAAAAAAAAAACGTCTGTCATTTTTGAGTCAAAACACGCTGAAAGACATTTTATCGTCTGCGGTTTTATCACAATTATGTTAGAAACGATAATCCTTCCAGAAACAATTCGCGTTGGAGGGAAAAAACATACAAGTTATGAGATCGTCCTGGTGGGCGCCTGCGGCACCCTGCCCAGAAAATGCGCTAAAAAAAAAAAGGAAAATTATTTTTTTGTTTTGTTTTTCGTTTTGCTTTGTAACACCCATTTCAAGCAGAAGCGAGTTTTCCAAACATGAAAACGAACGAAGGAGATACTAATAACATTGTCATTTTATTTAGGTCAAACAATAAAAAAGGAAATGGGAGAGAAAGGGCGGTCACTCATCGCAGCAAACTCTACTCGTATGAGCCAAGAAACTGAGGGAGAGAAGGAACCAAGTGCGCGCGGGGACGTCAGAACGCCCAGCTCTGATTGGAAAGATTAGTGTGTAGAGTTGAAGCTATGCGTAGCGCAAGTTCGTCTGCTTGTTGCACAGGGGTTGCGATGATGTCATAACGCCGAGCTCTTATTGGCTGATTGAAAAAAAAAAAAATAGTGGGTAGACTTCGAGGCATCTAGCATTGCGGTCTTCCCACTATCCTTTGAATCAAAGCCAATCAGAGCTCGGCGTCGTTCCGACGTCATCGCAACCCGTGCGCAAGAAGCAGACGAACTTGCGATCCGCATAGCTGCTATTTGGCTGTTCTACTCCAACGTTGAGCGTAGCAAACGCGGCGTAGCGCAGTGCACACAGATACTGATATGCCGCAGATATCGAGTTCCTGCTTGCCGGCCAATCAAAAGCCCACGTTCTGCGCTATACGCTACGTTTGCGGCGCCCATTGGTCGGAGTATAACGGAGCCTTTTTTCTCATCTGCGCTCGTCGAACGCGTCGAAACGCGGAACGCCGTCATCCTGCATTTGACTCTCGCATTCTGCTTTCTTCTGCTTCTGCTTTCTTGCGGCTTGTGCGTTTTGGGTTTCCCTTCGCCCGAAGGACGTTCTCAACATTTTCAGTATTTGTTTTGTTGTTGTTGGCAAGATGGAACGTTCTAAAGCGACCTTCAGTGAGAATCAGGTCTATATCGGCGTAAAGAAATATTTTTCTCGCCGGTGGGCACCAGGTCTTAGCGTAAAGAAAACTTTTCCCGCTGATTGGCACCTTTTTTCTAGGAGAGTAATTTGCTCCCGCAGAACACTCGATGATGCACTTGTTGCACTTCATATAGTATCACTCACGTATTCACTCTACACTCTGCGCACTTTTCTTCTAAGAGAGTAATTTGCTCCCGCAGAACACTCGATGATGCACTAGTTGAACTTTATATAGTATCACTCACGTATTCCCTCTACACTCTGCGGTCGCAAACATTTGTAAACTGTCTCGGCAAAAAAAAAAAAAAAAATGTAGACCTGGATTTGCAGATATCCAGATCCGATCTGCATCCGATCCGCAATCCGCCTAATCTTATTCATTTTTATCCGCGTGCGCCAGTCGTCTGTGGATATCCGCGGGTAGGCAGAGCTCTACAGTTGTTACCTTCCTACTTCTTGTTTCGCGTTTCGCTCTTCGGACTTCTTATAGGAAGATGCCACAATCTCATTGGGTGCGTACGCGATAACACGTTGTCCGACACTCGCCACATTCTTCGTTTCTTGAGCTTTTACGCTTACTGGGGAAGTTTAAGAAACTCGCCCCGGGCGTGGCACCTTCACAATTCCCCGCTTCAGTGATTCTTTCTCCGAAGTTCTTATTGGCTTATACTGCAATCTCAATTGCACCGGAGCAATATGACGTTCAGAACTCGCGTCCCGCCCTGCGTTTATTAAGTTGTCAGTATGTACAAGATAGGCAATCGACCACATCGTGCTTTCCGAGTTTCTTATTTATCTTCCCAAATGACTTATCCCGTTTGTTACGTGTTCGAACCTTGGCAGTCCTGTAACACGTTACTAAAAAAAAGTAATTGATTACAATTACATTACTCTTGCTTACAAGTATTCATTCCAGAAAAAAAGAAAACTCAAACCAAAATCTTAGAAACAAACAGTTCCCAACGTTTCGGGGTCGACTTGACACCTTCTTCGGGGGTGACTAAAAATGGAACAGGACAGCGCGAGCTTCGACCTCTCCTTCCTTTTCTACCGAGTTGATGTTTTGTTAACGTGACGCAGGCCATTGACGTAAATAGATAGTAAGGCCCCGAGGGACCTGTTAATGTTCCCCGGTGTGTTCTGGATATGTCACGACTCTAAGAACAGACGTTTTCGGATATGTGGCTCCGTGTCTATCACGTGCGCGTTCCCGAAGTCGATCCGATGATCAAGTACCTCACAATGTTCCGCGATGGCGCTACGCTCGCAATCGAAATTACGCACATCGTCCTGGTGCTGGTGCATGGGTTCGGGAAATGATTTAGTTTCACCGATGTAGGCAGCGGGGCACTCTGCACACGGTATCTTATAGACCACGCCTTGTGCTTTCTCTTTTGGGAGGCGATCTTTCGGCCTTGGCATGAGCCGTCCTAATGTTGACACTGGCTTGTGCGCCACTTGGATCCCTTCCTTTAGGAACACGCGCGCCAGTGTCTCGCTCGTCCCTTTTACATAGGGGACGCTGATGCGCGCGATGGGGCGGGGATGTGTGTCACCCAACGATCCATCGTTATTGTGCGTGCAACACTGTCGACGGGCGACGCGTTGAACAAAACTCCTTGTATAGCCGTTTTTTTGGAGGTCAGCAAGGATGGTCTGTTTCTCCTTCCTTCTGTCTCTTTCCGACGAGCAGATGGTCATTGGTGTAGACAAGAAAGTAGAAACCACTGACTCCTTGTGACTCGCTGGGTGGTTCGAGTTAAAATCAAGGTAGCGTCCGGTGTGTGTTGGCTTCCTGTAGACCGTGAATATCGAGGAACGGCAAAACTCCATCTCTCTCGTATTCTACGGTGAACTGAATGGCCGGTTCTATGGAACCGGCCATCCAGAACAAGACCGTCATAAAAGGTGGAAACATGCCCAGCGTCTGCCGACTGTCTTTCCGTATGATGTATTAGCAGCCTTCACCGCGGCTTTAAGCTGCCGGAGTGACACCAGTGTTGTCGATGTCGGTGTTTTTTTGACACGCCTCCCGTTCGTTGTCACGCAGGGGTCTCCCAAACGAAGATGCCGAAGGACGCTGTGTGCCTCACGCGTCCCGTGGTCTATACCCTCGCCAGCCTCATCGGCATTGTGCAGGCGGTCATCTTGGGATCCTGCTGTCTGCTGCTCTTCGTCAACCGGAAGTGGCGACTTACGCGGAAGCGGCTGGCAACCATGCACTCGTCCAGCAGCCGCGCTTCCGTTTCCAGCAAGTCGGAACTCTTTCTGAGGACGTAGCGACTCCGACAGCAGCGCTCGTCGCGGCAGCGGCGGATGGCGGACAGCGGAGACGCGAACAGTGGGGGAACGACGACGGTTCACTCCGATGACGTCGCAGGTTTTTTGCCGATTCAGGAAGCCAGAACGAACGAACTACAACGGCAGAGGGCAGCAACAACTTAGAAACCACATGTATTTTTTTTTTTCTTTCAAAAGTTTTGCCAGAAGGTTTTGGTCTTCGAGTTCGTTTTGCGGGGGGAAAGTCGAGAGGCAAGATTGCCGGGAACAATGGGAAGGTACGGGAAGCCAGCCTTTTGCCAGTACCACCTGCTGGAAATTTAAACTTACCTAAACATCTGGTTTACCCTGTATTTCTGATATATTTGGTTCTTAATAAGTTCCAAAAGGTCCATCTACAAAGCTGCCATTGTGCTAAACAGTGCCCTCAAACTGCAGTCTCGAGAAAGCTGATACGACACCTTTCAATTATTTAGGCGGACTAAAAGTTAGCCGCGTGGTTGTAGCTGGGTGGTATGCACTGTATGTGATGACGTTCGCAGGTCGTCCTAATCTCTTTGAGACAACGTAAAGGTACAGGACCATCTGATGGACCTTCTTCAGCGTGTACGTCAAAATACCTGTATTCTACAGACATTTTGAGAGGCATTTCGAGCCTTGGCCAATGAGTTCGCGATCTTGGCTTGCTACTGCTTTTGATCTGATGTCCTGGGACTTAAAGTCAAACGAAATTGACGAACTGGACTTCTACGAAAGACAACGTTTCAGGGTGGTCATTGTGACTGAGATTGTGCATGAAGCGTCCATTGATTTAATTTTATTGGTGCGTTGCTTTCAATGTCAACTGGAAAGATCACTGTTCGTCCTGTGTTTAGGCCGGAGAGGCAAGGAAAGATGAGTGCACTGTCAATTGATGCGGTATGTTGATGACAAAAGTCGGCTGGTCCGCTCTAAGTTCCGTGTGCAGCTCGGTCGCGGAGATCAAAGCCAAAACATGTGCTTCAATGTGTCTGTTTGATGTAAAGCATTTTACCAAGTCTCTTTTTTTTTTCTCCTTTTTTTTTGACACACGTAAGACGTGTGGTTGTCGTGAGGAGTTTGCTGTTTCAGCGGTAATTATTAATTTGCCGAATTTTCGTAAGGCAGCTTCTTTCTTTTTTTTTTGCGAGTTTTAATTTTTTAAGGTGTTCATGGTGTATTGTTATACGTTTATATTTTTTTTTCAAAACCATACAGCCGATTAGACAGTGTAGGAAGAAAGGGCTTATTGTAACGTCCTGACTGATAAGGAAAAACGAAAGAAAAAAAGATGTTCATATTTGTTTCACCTTAGAAGAATTTGCATATGTAGCGATATCAAAGGAATGATGTTTTGAACGCATTTTAACTTCCTGACATTCTACGCAGAAATTATTCTTTTTTTTTTTCTTTTTTCTAAACAATAAGTGTGTTACGTTGTTTTACCCTTACTGCTGTACATATGGCTTTTTTTTTTTTTTTGCACTTCCCAAAACACACAAAGAAGTGTTCGTGTTTCATGCATTTACAACTTCCAACGCATTAACACTCTTAGCTGTAACTTGGTACTTTCACTCCTTTTTTTTTTTTAGTTACATATACCAGTAATAAATGCCGGTAGCCAACAAAACATAGCTTATTATGAGTTAGGTTCCGTCCGAAGTCGAACCTTAACGGTGATTCCGTTCCACGTTCTAATGATGGAATCTATAGTCACCGATCATTCAAGAAACGCAGGGCGTGATTTTTACGTTCGAGCTTCTTGAATAGTTCTTCCGGCGCTCTCGTCGGCTAATGCATTATTCACTAAGGGGTGATTATGTGACTTTTAGGGCTCGCCACGCTTGTGGCAGGTAACCTCTTTCGTGATTTGAAAACATTCCACAGACATAGACTACTAGCGTCTGCGGTCTACGAAAAAAGCGGATTGAAGCGATGATAGTTCCTAAGTAGTGTTAAACGCAGTAGGTGGAGGCAATCGCCGCTTTGGACAGCACTTGAACAAAGGCTCACAGTCGACCGTAGTATATGCCCCGCCGGCAACACTCTAAGTTAATTAGGTACTGTCGCGGGACTGTGTACTCGAGTTCTTCCCAAACCCCGACTACTATAGACCGTTTCCGTCGTCACGTTTAGATAGGGTGCCTGCAGCAGCGCGTGTCCGATTGGGGGCGCTACCGCGCGTCCGCAAAAGTGGTCCCTCGATTTCCGCCTGAAGACGACATAGACGTATCACGCCGGCGTTTGCCGCGATCCTGGCGGTGGCGCAGCAGAGAAGGTGGACGCGGTAGAGGCCTGTTCTGCTGCCGGGTCGCTCTGCGTTCAGACAGACGATGGAAACCCCAAGCTGATGCGAGATGGGACGTCGCGACGACAGCGACCCCTGGGTTCGTTCGACTTTTTCGCCGGCATCGCTACTACCAATCGCCAGGATCGCGATATCCGACAGCGTGGCTCGCGTGCACGTGTGATGCAATTTGTTGCCACTTCGAGACCATTCTCGGTGCGTCGGTGGGATTGGATGGGGAAACCCACCAGTCGAGGACGCGTTCGAGGCAGCGTACCTTTATTAAAGTCGGACCCTAATATTTTTTTGCTCCTTCCTATAGATCCCCATATCTATTTTATGAATTCGAGAATGAAATTTGAGAAACGTAAAACAAATGCGTGAAACAACAAGGTGACAGCGATTCGAACAAGCAATTATGTAATTTCGTTGGTAAAAAAACAAAAAAAACAACAACAACAGTAAACAAGACTTAGACTTTTTTTTTTTTTAAATCTTGTTTGGCAGGTATCTATTCCTCAAGTCCCTAATCTACCGCGTCTGCTTCTTTTCCCGGCTTTTTGTTTGTTACTTAGTGTTGGTCAACTTTCTAGGGGACATTGTGTGATCCAGGCTTCGCAGACCTAGCACTGGTTTGACAAATTGTGGTCACGTGCTCGCCATGAGCGGTAGACGGATTTCTTTAACCGGTGTTCTGTCTGTTTGGGAGGCTGTTACCTATAATACCACTTCTTTTTTTTTTAAGTGCGTCGCATGCTTGTTCCACTTAAAAAATCGCTCATACCCTCCCTTCCTCCACGTGCGCTTTTTGTTTTGTTATTACGTGTATGTATGTGCTGTAGTTATTGTTTTCGTGGTCCCATTTTTTCGTGATGTCTATTTTTTTTAATGGTTGAGAGTGTGTTTTTTTAATGTTTCCAAACACGTATACGACATCACTTCAAACTTGCACGCACATAGACACACACACACACACGATGCCACAGAGTGATGGGGTTGTGGCTCTCGAGAATTTTAAGAAACGGCGCGACGAGCTTTGTTTTAAAACTTGAAGACGAGTGATTTTTTTTTTTTTTTTGTAATTGTTCGTATCCAATAAAGCTTGGTTCGTTTGATAATCGTCGATGTCCATGTATCGGTTCATTTACACATCAAAGTTTGATTCAATAATATTTGTGATATATCCACTGCCAGCGTAAGAAGCGCAGAGAGTGACTTTTATATTTTCACTCTCGCATTGTGATTTGTTTCGCGGCGCTCTTATTTATTAGCACCCAATCTTATGCGGAGAGCAAGTCGTCTGCTTCCTGCTCAGGGGTTGTGATGACGTCGAAACGCCAAGCTCCGATTGGCTCTGATTGGGAGGCTAGTGGGCAGACCTCAAGGCCGCTTGCTTTGAGGTCTACCCACTATTCCTTCAATCAGAGCCAATCAGAGCTTGGCGTTCTGACGTCACCACAGCCCCTGCTAAAGAAGCAGTCGAACTTGCGTCCCGGATTGGCATATAACGTTTAACGGGCTCAGGGTACCAGTGTATTGTGTCCAAGTGCAGCGTCGAACATTAAATGTTGCACCCTAAGTTAACGTCCTGCATACGGACATTCCACCCTTATAGTACTATTAACTACATCCTTTCAAATCAGGCACGTAGCCAGGATTTCGGCTCGGGGGGGGGGGGGGGGGGGGGCCGCCGCCCATGACAAAATGCTGTATGAGGGGGAGGGGGGAGAGGCAGTCCCAGCAAAATAGAAGATTTCGGGGGGGGGGGGGGGGGGGGGCATGGGCCTCCCCCTGGCTACGTGCCTGTTTCAAATGTAAAATAACAATGTAAAAAGAAAATGGCTGTTGCGTGTTTGTGCCGCTAGTATTGCCCTCTGTTACCGCAGCGAAAGTACTGCGGAAGGCAAGAAGTACGTGCTGGGGTCGGGGAATCTGAAGAAAATGCTCTGCTATTGCTCATCCTGTCAGTGGCTCTACGGAGCGTGAGTGAAGGAGAGGAGGAGAGAAGGCGCGGTGAGAGGAAGTAATAAGGCGTGTGCGACGAAGCTCCGCCCCCACAGCTGCCCTTCGGTTCGGAGCAGACGAAATCTAAGCCGCGGGCTCCTCATTCGGTGGAAAGCATAGTTTTAAGTCAGCAAAAACACGGTACCCTTCGAGGTTTCAGCTCTCCCTTTTCTTGAGACTTGAAGTGTATATAAGTCCTTGTTCGTAAAGAACCGGAGTTTTTCCAAGATCCGTAGAAATAAAATTCGGCAGAGACTTAAACGCATACTTGTACACGTTACTGAAAAATAGTAAGGAATTACATTTACAATCACTAGAGGCTCAATTGTAATTAATTACAATTACCCTCCAATAAAAGTAAGTGACCGTTACTCCAAAAAATAATCCGTTACTTTTGTGGCGTTACTTTCAACATTATTGTGCTCAAGTAAGAAACAAAGGGAAGAGGGTAATTCAAGTTCTTATTGTTGCCACTTGTACCATTTATTGACCTTGATTATTTTGAGCAACAGCTTTCGAAAGTCTCGTCAGACATTTTGCATGATTTCTTACTCAAGATGTCGACTGCTACGCTGAACACTTTTTGAACTGAAGCACTGGATGGTAGTGCCATATTGTGCCTCACGAATGCTTCATGATCTGCATGGAGCGTCTTCATCGAAGCAATGGAAGTACTATTTACCTCGAAGATAGAGCAAAGCTTCGTCGTTGCAGTCGTTGCCTGATATTCGAAAGTTTTAGTAGATCATTCCGAAACTTCCGATACCTCCGATACCCTCGATAACGGTACCCGATAACGATATGATGCATGTGCAAAGGCGGCGGCGGAGTATCGGATATCGTTATCGGAGTCATCGGAACGATCTACTATAACTCTCTATTGTCGAAGTTGCGAAGCTTTAGAAGTCGTCATACAACTAGCCAAAACTGGAATAAGAATTGATTTGTGCACATCTTACTATACTAGCATATATTGCAAGACAATAGAGAAACATAGTTGTAAGAATAATATAATTAAAAAAAAGGGTTTGGCTCGATATTCTTCTTCCTTTGTTTCCAGACAGGTCGAGCCTCGGTTGAGACATTAGCGAACAAAAAAAAAAAAAAAACGTTTTCAATACATAAATATAAGTACTAGAAGAAAAGTAAAAAAAGAAACACCAGGACATTTATAGCAACAATTATTTAGAATGTCGGTTAAAACAAGAAAATTTAAAAGCACGTTTGCCGTGTGTACCTCTCTTGATGCCGTTCAAAAACGCACGGAACATGGACCGATTGCAGTTTACCCCGGTGTTCTCCAGAGAGACATCCGCTGATGCTACGGGCAGCGAAAGGCAGGAAACTAAGCCACACAATGGCCCCACTCATGAGTTTCACTCTCTCCTCAAGCACAGAATCTGAAGTCTAAGTCATCTACCATTATGTTTTATTTGCAAAAAAACAGCAATAAAAAAGGAAGACTATTACCATTCTCGAAGTGCTCGCAAAAAGCTGACTCACAAGGAGGGTAACTGAGATGCCGATAGCCTGACTGAAATTCACAAATAAAATTGGCCAGCAAGTTGGACCCCAAAAAATTGAGTAGCTTTTAAAACAGGATCATTAAGGTGAAAGAAACAGAAAAAAAAAATACATCCTGTTTTCTAAGAGAAGGTGATAAGTGTGCAGCAACGAACGAGGATGCTTGTGGCATTAACACCTTCACATATTATCACATCTCTATTAGTGGATTGTGGACGGAGCGTTTTCTCGTGTTGTGACATTATGAAAATGGTCGTAGTCGCTATAACCGAGAAGGACATTGTTAATTCTTGTCTGTGCACTTACCGCCTCGAGCTTCTCGATGAAACACACAACCACTTGTTGTCCTGCTCTCCACGTCTTCGATCGCAAAGAAAAACCAAAGGATCTAAGAAAAAAGCGGAAATAGCTTGCCCCCCCCCCCCCGCCCCCCCTCCGCCCCCGGTCCTTTTTCTTTTTCTTTTTGTACAAATACCTATTTGGGTTTTTTGACATTGTCGTTGTTAGGGTCTAAACAAAGATTCAGGGGCTTCGTGTTGTAAAGGAAGGCTTTGGGGAACCGAAGAGGTCCCAAGCATCCTTTTGCGCTGGTCAATGTGTGTGACAGTGACACTGCGCTCGACTATACCAAAATAACAAGAACCCTTTTTTAAAAACGGGGGGGGGGGGGGAGGGGGGGGGGGGGTTCGTGAAAAAAAAATGTAACAAATTACAAGGAATTCGTTACGCAAAAAAATGTAAGGGAATTACTTTAAAATTACTCTAGAAAATATGAAATTATTCCGTTACTAAATTACCGATAAATGTAAGGGATTACAAGTAATTTCGTTACTTGTAACGGATTACGTACAAGTCTGCTTACACGCAGCGCATTCCTACAAGCAGAGCGCAACGCCTTCCTTTTGCACACGGCGCTTTGGCGGTGACATCAGGCTCCCCCACTGCGCAGGCGCGACGAACCCCGCCGGCTTCACAACGGCGTCCGTGACGAAGCATCCGCGTTGCTGTGCCTATCTTTCTGAGGCGCGTCCGCTTTGACCTTGAGCGCCCCCGCGAGCTTCCGTGACGAAGCATCTGCGTTGCTGTGCTTTTTCTTTGCGTTTTATTTCTGAGGCGCGATGACATATTGGTGTGATCATCTTTAGGGCACAACGCCGCCGTTTTTTCGTGTGATGGGACAAGTAAAGCTTTCGCCTTAAGGTGCAACCCCACGGTGCATGACGTTTTGGTGCTTTTTTGACGGCTTATACCTTTCTTTCTATGTATCTTACAATTATAAAGTTAATGTCAAATTAAAGAGCTGTTTTTCAACGATACTTTAATGTCTCGATATTACGATTATTTTTAGTGGTTAGTTAATTATTCAGCTTTTAATAGACCACGGTCTCTAATATTGAAAAAAATATTTCTCGAGTTATAACGTCCCATCGTCCACGATATTTTACGTGAGAATTCGGTTGGATGTAATAAATTAAAAAAGTAAGCAACGAAGTGTACAGATAATGTATATTTTAAAACAAAAAATAAAGTTTAAAATTATATTATTTTATGGCGCTATAAAAACGGAATCACGTCAACTAATCAAAATAACGAGACATTAAATTATGAAGCATCCTTCGATATTACATTTTCCAGAACTTTCACATTGATATATTACACGTTAAGAATGTTATAAGACCTCAAACTGTTCCCATTCAGTTACGGCAAATTGTAGTTTCTTAATATAAAATACAGATGGCGACACCTGTTCAAGAACAGCTTGATGTGCATTTTCCGTCGTGTGCCGCTTGGAACGCCACGTGAAAGACAGAAGAAGCGCCAGATGTCAGGGTGTCAGATGCCTGGATGCCCACTAAGCGAGCCAGAGATGTCAGAACAACAAGCACGAGGCTGCGGGTGCACCACAGCTACTTTTGCGCGCGTTCTACTGTGCGTCGGTACACAAGCCCGACGCGATCCAAATGAAATGGGCGCCATGAAATGCATTCTGCCATTTCAGATTCCGCCACGTATGTAAAAACATTTGAATGTTCTTATCACTTGCAAAAATCATTTTCGCAATCAAACTATGCTTGTCGGAATGGTCTGACTATATTTTGTTTCAAAAACCACCTCGGTGGCTCTTAAGTGGCAATGATATTAAAACAAAACACAACACATAAAATCGTCTCAGTGTCTCTGAGCCAACGCGCTTGCCCATGAATCCATATTTGTCGGGTTTAAATATCGGCCGAGGTGCCCGCAGTCCGACGGAGGCCAATTTGCGATTTCGGTTGCACGTCAAAAGATCTCCAGTTAGTCAAAATAAACCCTCAATGTTGTTTTTTTATTGGGGCGTGTTAAGTGATTTTTGTTGGTTTGGCTTGTGAAACCCTAAGATCTGAATATTTGCTTTGCTATACCTTAGTTTGGAGCGCAACCAAAGCTACGGGCTGGTGAAGCCACTAAAGCAGCGCCAAGAGCGCGAGGTTAAGCTGTTCGTTCTCTTTCTGTGCCTATGCGTTTGGGCTAAACTAGAGCCACTAAA
This sequence comes from Ixodes persulcatus, assembly GCA_013358835.2. NCBI lineage: Eukaryota > Metazoa > Arthropoda > Arachnida > Ixodida > Ixodidae > Ixodes > Ixodes persulcatus. The sequence goes on along the minus strand of JABSTQ010007101.1, from coordinate 21,181 downwards.
TAAGCTACGCTTTATACACATCTCGGTGCTTCAAAGGATGGTTGTCATTTATCTGAAGCTTTATCTGACATCACAAGAAACGCTTTTCCGTCCTCCACAAATGTATAAACAGTTCGCGACAAAGCAAAGCAATATTACGTGAGCTTCCTGACACCGAAACTAATGCTGAGGAAGTCGCACTTTTGAATCATGACGATCGGCAGTTGCGTTTGATTTACCACCAAGATGGCGACGCCCACGACAATATCGGGGGAAAAAGTGCCGATACTCTAAGCGTAGCTCATTTGATTTAGCGCACAGGCTAAACTAAGTGCGGTGGGGTATCGTTGACCGAATGTGTTGTGGCACCGCAGATCAGAGCACGTGGAGAAATGCTCGAAGCGCGAGCTCCGTTCAAAGCACGGAGCTCGCGCTGCAGAACTTGTAGGGACTAAATCCCCTCGATGTGTTTGTGTTGGTCTTTCAAGTACGGGGGATCGGTGGCCGAGTGGGCTAGCACAAACCAGCTTGGAGCAAGTAGAGCGAAAGCTCGCGCTGCAGAACCCAGGGATCCTGGGTTCAAACCCCACCCCTGCCCGTTTCAATCTGGATAAGCATCGTACCGGCGTGCGGTCGTGTATCAATACTGCGTGGTGCACGTTAAAGACCCCAGGTTAGCAGTCGGACTGCACTGGTTAAATTGCTTCTCTACAGTGGGTAACAATGTCGCCATGTTCTGGCAGACTAACCTTCTGCTGTATAAACAACTAACGACTAATTTGACCTTTGACCTTCATATAACCTCAAATGTGCCAGTGCACGAGGCCACTCTCTCGAGCGGCCGGCCCTTGGAGGCAAATGGCGGCGCATCACTAAAATGACTGGCCCTTGAAAGCGAATGGCGGCGGAGCACCTGCTCGTGGCACGTGTCTTGCGCGTTTCTACAACAATGGTTGGCGGTACTTGTAAAAAAACGCCTTTATCAAGGGGCTTTAGCAGGGACCCTGGGTTCAGTCGCCCATCTGCATCGTACCGTCGTGCGATCGTGTACCACATATACTGCGTAATGCACGTTAAAGACCCCGAGCTTAACAGTTGTACTGCACTTTTTATAATTTTCAACGGGTAACAATGTTGCCCTACGAAACTTCTGCTCTCTAAAAAACTAGCGACTAATTTTAAATGCGCCGTTACATTGCATTTTTAATGTGTGTTCGCGTGTTCGAGTTCTTTTTTTTTTTTGTCTACATCTTTGGTTATGCAGCTTTTACTTATGATGAAACAGACTATAGTTGTCGGACTTCTGTAAAAATATTATATAACTAAGGAAATGGGAGGTGAACGCAAAACACACACACACACACACACACACACACACACACACACACACACACACACACACACACACACACACACACAAACACACACACACACACACACAGGCGCACTTAATAAAAATAATTGAAATAATAGAATTCATATATAATTGTGTTTTCAAAGGTTTGAGCGCACCAAAAGCTATAAAAGCCAACGCATAAAGTTGGGCGAGTTGGTTAGACATCATGAAAAGGGAACAGCGCGAAAATAAACGAGGGACAAGAAGAAGAGGTAACGACAGACACGGCGCTGACTAGCAACTGAAAGTTTATTTAACTTTCAGTTAAATATCTTGAACTGTGGCAAGTTCGTTTGATAGCAGATAAGCGTGTGAGTGGATCTATTGTGACGGGTTGTTTATGTGTTTTCTTCCTGTTTATTTCGTGTCTTGTGCACAAATAAACTTTCAGTTGCTAGTCAGCGCCGTGTCTGTCGTTACCTCTTCTTCTTGTCCCTCGTTTATTTTCGCGCTGTTCCCTTTTCATGATCTATAAAAGCCAGCTCGATGCTTTGAATGGTGCGCTTGTTCACTGGACGTGTGGTTCAGGGCAGTATGCTTGCACTTGTATGTTGGGTGATTTCAGATAAGATCGACCAAAGGGTGGCTGGTCGACATGTTTAAATCAACTGATGTTTTTATATGCCATTGTCTAGTGTCTGGTATAAACGAATTCACACTTAGTTTTGTCCAGAAAAAAAATTTGGGGACAGGAAAAATTTTAAAGCATGAAGAGGTGGACAGTTGCATTAACGCGCACTGACGGAGGGGGCACCTTTGAAAGTGAATAACTAAAAGGATAATGTTAGAAGAATTGTAATACTTTTTAAAAACAAACTATGGGTACAGCTTGCTTGTAATATAAAGTAATAATATTTATGTAAATTGTATTTAATTTTCTAAAAATTGTCAAACATGCCTGCTTGAACGACAAACGCCGAAATTTGGAGGCCTGTATCTCATGAAATAATTTAATCATTATCATATAATTTGCAGGTAGTATTTTACTTATATATGTCTATTATTTAAAAAATAAATAAGGTATTTGAGTGATACGATAGTCGGGATATATTTAGGCAAACATGGGAAAAAAATCAAACAACGAAAAATTCCGATGCAAATAAAAAAAAAACACCACCTTCGATTTTTTTTTTAAATTTGGGTACCCTGTCATACTCTATTTCGGCATTCGTTTCTATTAAAATTATGTTGCATCATTTTATTGAGAAAGAAGATACAGCTCCCCAAAGTAGGGTCCTTTTTCAAAGCCCACACGTAGCAGTGCCCTATACGAGAAGGTGACTCTGAGTTCCAGATTCAGGAAACTAACACACATCTTTCATATATTTTTATTCATATGAGGTCACTGAAATTGAGGAGGAACTACCGTGTACAAAGAGCTATCATATTACGAACTAGTGATCCGAGAAAAGATCCTGCAGGCCATCGGTCACTGGGAACTTTGTTTACTTTATTTTCCTACGGCATTATATGCTCCTCTCTCTTGCCCTCTATCTCCATCTCTCTCTTTTATATATATACCTGACGTATATCTAGAATAAAAACATATTCAAGCATTCTCTTTCTGCGTGATAGTGTTCTGTGGCTATCAACAATCATTTCCTTGCGAAGATCACAATTATGGCGCAATAGTTGACGGAAGTAGCAGGCGACACTCGTCGCTAATTCTGGCGAAACAGCCGATACAAGCTTTTTTCGCATTTCCCCGCTCGCTGTCAAGGATGACTCGCTTCAACCAGCAAAATATGACCGCCGATGCGTGTTTACCGAGCAGCCGTGCCTGTCGCCATCCCACTCGCTGGCTTCGCGGGCGATATCAGGCACAAAGAGGCACACCGACAGAGAGCAGAACCCCCAAATACTGGAGTCCCGCCTAAATACAATAGAGCGTAAACACTGTCGCCATGTTAACCTAGGAAAGGTTAACATGGCGACAGTGTTTACGTTTTAGGTAAGGAAAGGCATGGCGTGTGGTATGAGCCGGATCCTCACACGAGGTGCAAGGTGAGCCCTGAGAACCTGTCTGCTGCCCTAGAGTACTTCACGAAAGACGAGCTACAATGTTCGCGCCAAGGTCCCAACAAGAAGGACGTGATCTCAGTCATGCTCCACGTGGAGATAACGTTTGTGCCAAAGCGCGTCCTGACACGCTCAATCCGAGAGGCCTTTCGGGTATACAGAGACAAGCATCCTGATTCCGGCGTTGGGATAACAAAACTTTATTCCTTGTGCCCTAGATGGGTCAAATGTATTCCACACCAGGAAGTGTGCATTTGTGTGCGCTGCGCCAATTATTACCTTTGTATTGCCGCTGTAGAGAACGTTACGGGTTCAACATTCAACACTGGTGAAATGAACTCAGCATTTCTGTGCGACCCACTAACAAGTCTGTGTTTTTAAGGAGACTATGATCACTGCCCAAAAGGCCAGTCTCTTACGCTCGAAGAACTTCATATCCATAACCATATCAGGCAAACGCAAGATAAAGCGATCTACGATCAAAAGCAGCTGCATGCAACGCGAAAGCATTATCTTTCATTTTGACTTTGCTGAAAACTGGACCATCGTGCTTCCTGACAAAGTTAAAGCATACCACTGAAGAAAACAAAGTTAAGATATTTACATGTGTAGTGACGACAAGAAAATCTACAAACAGCGTTGCTATCATCAGTGAGGACCTGCGTGACGACGTCGCTCTCACGTGCTTGGCTGTAGAAAAGGTGAAAGAGTGGGTTGAAAACAATGTTGCGGTATACTCCCACGTGACGTACGTGAGTGACGGGGCCGCCAGTCATTTTAAGAATTGCTACCTGCTTCACCAGTTTGCACAGAGAGATTGCCCCCAAGCCCAGTGCTCATATTCTGCATCTGGACATGGTAAAATGCATGCGACAGAGTTGGCGGACTCGTGAAGCACCAGGCCACGCTGAACAACCTGAGAGAATGTTCAATAAACACAATTCAGACGGCCCGGACAATGGTGAGCGTTCTATTTGAGAAACTGGGTACATCTTGCGTATCTGGACGAAAATAAGCTTGTTCGGTATCGTCAACAAAAAAAAAAAAAAAAAAAGAAGGATGGCTGGCGGTGCGCGACTTTCCTGGTATTCATTCTTGGCACGCGTGGCGGCTGTGCAAGTCATCAACAGAAGGAACCTGTGACATATATGTAGAACGGACAGTCGGATCTCGTTAGAAGAAACTTTATTAAATGGGTACATCGAGTAAAGCCTTATTGTAAAGTGCCGAATTTGATGCCCCAAGGACTGCTCATTTCGAATGCCGGGTTATCTTATTTATCACAGTTTTCTTCGCGGGGTATTTAACCTACTGCTTTACGTGGTGATAGCTTATTGAATCTTTATCCGATCACCATATGAGATTCACGAATCGTATCCTCGCGCGGGATAAAATATCTCGGCTTGCCGCGATCCATTCGTACACCGAGAGTATCGAAGCTCTTACAGTCCGGCGCTGTGGCACACCTCACCTGAAATGGTTTGTCCCCGGAAATACATAACTAACCTAAACAATTTTAGTATTGTATCTTTATTTTTTTATGTGGAAGTAAAGTTGTTTCTTTGTTCTTTTAATATAAATTTTACCGGAAAGTAAAACTTCACACTACATCATCTTTTCTCGAATCACTAGTCTCTAATATGGTACCTCTTTGTACGCTGTATGTAAAATGCTGTATATAGTTTCTCCTCACTTTTAGTGTGTAATCGATTGCTCTAGTTGTCAGTGACCTCATATGAATAAAAATATATGAAAGATGTGTGTTAGTTTCCTGAAACTGGAACTCACAGTCACTTCTCGTATAGACCTTTTCCGCAAGGGCGCCGCCATCTTCCGGTCGCGGCGTCGGGGGCGCCGTCTATCGGCTCCGCGCCGCTGATTGTGGCGGCACAGCGGTTATCTGGGTAGGCAACCGTGTGGGTATGGGCGGAACTTGGCTTGACTTGGCTGGGCACTTGATGGGACCCAACCGAGCTGGTTTGCAGGCTATCACCGGAACATCCGGCGAGCGTTTCCCGTTTCCAAGGGGACGCCACGCAGGGAGAGCCAGGCGCTCGCACATGTCGCCGAGTGTTAGATAAATTTCTCGTCTTTTGCCGTTTTCTTAGTTTAATTCGTCCCGAGAAACGTTTCCGTCTTGTTTTCGGTAGAGTAGACAATCGTCATGTCGTCCGGCGCGACTTCGGCGATGCTGAGCTCTTCAACACGGACTATTGACATCGGAGGTGAGACTTGCCAACTTGTTCGCTTATCATCTGTGTGAATTTCGATGAGCTGTATGATTGAATGAGGAGTTGCTGCGAACGGAATGTCGCCAGCGATTAAGCCTGACTCGGCTGATTCGGCAATTAAAAATCCCAAGCAGTGCAGTCTGTCCGTGCTCGTCAACTCACTCACTCATCAAGTTGATAGTCAAAGCCAGCTAAAGTCATTGAAATTCATGGGATTAAGTAACTCTTGAAGCTCGGCGAGAAAGATATGCCAAGGGCGTTTTTAGTTGAAGCACACCACCCGAAGTACGAAGAGACAGGCACGTAGCCGGGGGGGGGGGGGGGGGTGGGGTTGGGGGGGGGGGGGGGGGGGTCGGGTCGGGTCGTGTCCCGGCCCCCTCCTCCCCGTCCCCCTCCCAGAAATCTTTCATTTTGCTGGGACCTCCTCTCCCCCCTCCACCCTCATACAGCATCTTGTCATGGGCGGCCCGGCCCCCCCCCCCCCCCCCCCCCGAAACAAAATCCTGGCTACGTGCCTGTGAAGAGAATACGTTTAATGACACTGTGTATGGGTGAGGAGCTGCGGACAATGAAAATGTAGCAGATGGTCTGCTTGCAACATTAATTAGTGAATCGTGTTGTTTTTAAATCGCTGATGCAGCGGCATTCCGGTACCCGCTGATGTGCTTCCGGCAATGATACTGTGACATCGCCGTGAACGCTCATGGGTTCTCATTTGTGCATCTTTCTACATATCTTTGACTTTGTTTCAAGTTGAGTTCGGAGGTAATTTTTCAATAAAGTGCAATGCAAAAAACAAAGAAAAATGTCTCTTCCAATGCATGTTTGTTTTACACGCACATCTCGGGAATTACCATCATGAACACGCGCCAGCTCGTCTGCACCACGACTATTTTTTGCTGATGTGTGTTGCGTTATTTTTCTCTGCTAACTCTTGTACCTTCTGTTTGCAGATAACCACCAGTACCCTCATCCAGAACGGATCACTACATGGGAAGACAATGTGAAGAAGTGGCCAGAGATTCGTTCGGGCAATATCGTTTGCTATTTACTGGACACAAAAGCCTGCGATCTCAGAGAAGTAAAGGCATACAAAAGTTTAGATGCCTACAACTATGTGCTAAGTGGCTGGGTAGGACAGCTCCTCATCCATGAAATCGACAAAGACCTGGTGCTCTTGAAAGCCTGCGTACAAGGTTCGCAGTCGACGAAGAAACTGAGCAACGCTTGGGTCTGTGCCAAGAAGGATGGTGAAGTGGTCACAGCAGGCTGCACCTGCATGGCTGGAGAGGCTAGGGTGTGTAGCCATGTTGGCGCAGTGCTTTTTAAAGTTGATTTGGCGGCAACTTTAGGCTACACCGGGCATGCCTGCACCGATGAAGCTGCCAAATGGAATAAGGGGAGAAAGAAGAATGTGGTGCCTGCTGCCCTCTCCAACATTGACTTTAAGATGAAGAGAGGGGCGTCCACAGGCACCAGGAAAGCTCCCGAGGCAAAGAAATTTCATGCCTTCCGTGACGACCAGGAGCTACAAGAATGTCTGGCGACAGCTCCGTCCCAGGGTCTGTTCAGGATACCGGGCAAGTACACGCTGTTGTTGCGGTGACATGCCCATGTGCCTGCACCTGCTCAGTTTACTGTCGCTAGCTCAACACTACAATTTTCATTTTAACCAATGAGAACTCAAGAAACAAAATGCAAGTTTGGACATGGTTCATACATTGCATTAGATAGTTCACAGAAAGGAATATTTTTTTCTTGGAGAACAGAAAAAGGCTTTAGGTGTTTGATACACAATTGTTCTGAATATAAATTGCTTTTCGTGTTTCATACGTGATTCTTCTGATTTCAATAACAAGTATGTGATCTAAGTATTAAAATTCACTGCATAATGGGGTAAATTAGTAATGGAACTCTGCAAGGAGCTGAACTTTTTTTTTGCTGTGATTCTTGAGAGACATGTTGTTTTTCTCCCACCAATTACAGTATTTCAAGTTTAAAAAAAACTCTATACTCCCAAGAAAGGATCCAAATATGTTGTAAATATTCATAGAGCAACACCAGGTCCTAATAAACTGGATGCAGTGCTTTGTTATGATATTTGAGATGCAGAGGTTTTAAACAGGCCTAGTCACGAAATATTCAGGCAAAAATTTACCAATGGTCTCAGAATGAGAAATCGCTTCCACCTGTTAATACAGCGATTCTGAATGTGGTGTGCACACTCAGTCCCACTTGTGGACAAGTATGTAATGTCAAACCTTACTGGCTATGTTAATGCCACATTCGCTCCGTCACACTTGTTCAGTAACCTGCCCGACACGTGGAAAAACGTGAACATGCAGTGAAGCATTCAGGCCCTTGTACACTGCATCTAGAAGATTAACATGTGAATGCTCGCAACTGTCTTAGGTGAAGCCCGTAATGTTTGTTTCTTTTCCCATCATTGCAGGAACGCTGTTCTATGAAACTCTCACTGCTCCTGTCCAGATGCCAGCCTGCCCCTCTGCACCTGACCCGCTGCCAAGCCACCAGGGCCACACCGATGTAGACGGTCTGCCAGAGAGCTGCCCACGCTGTAATGTTTTTTTTACACAGACTTTGTGGTATTGAGTAGTGCTGCGATGGTACAGCTCGAAAGCCAAACAAGAGGCACGACAAATGCCTTGTGGCACGAGTCAAGGAGGTTACGCCTCACAGCATCCAACATTAGAACAGTGCCAAAAATGCCACATACTCCCCATGAGAGGGCGGTACTGTCACTTACAAGCAGTACATTCCGGGGGAACGCTGCGACCAGGCGTGGCCACCATTTCGAGCCAGTAGCACGTGCGCAGTTTGTCAGAGAGACCGGATTGAGTGTTTCTCTATGTGGAACAGTTGTCTGTGCAGAGCTACCTTTTCTCTCTGCTACTCCTGACGGTATTATCGAGTCTTGTAATGCCATTTTAGAAATTAAGTGTCCCGACACGAACGATTGCAAAGCGCTGATAGCACGAGGAGGGTACGAAGTGAAAGGTCAAGGCGACAATTTTTTCTTGGACCCCGAGCACGACAAGGGGTTTTACAGTCAAGTGCAGTTCACGATGCTGTGTACTAAGAAGACGCTCTGTTTTTTTTTTTACGTATGGTCGCCCTGCTCAGTAGCATCATTCACAGTGATGTTTGATGAGATGTTCATCATGCAGAACATGGCTCGTCTGACGAAGTTTTTTTTCTCTTCAATGTTGCCATACCTCGAAGAGAAGTACAGGAATGGTTCGCACCAACTGTCCTCCGACTACAGGCGGTTGACACAAGTGTAATGTAGCAGCACATATGTATCCTAAAGTGTACTACCGTATTTTCAGGACTATAGTCCGCATACTATGCATGTTTGCACCCCAGTTTGTGGTGAATGAAAAAATTGACTTGTGAACTCAAATATCATCTTTTTCATTTGGCAACCAAATCTGTGAGATTTGCTTCACACAAAGTATTACGTAGGTATGTGCAAGTTTTTTTTTTTTTCGTTGGGTCCAACCAATTTCTTGCTGCCTAAAAGGTCACTTTACTTGTAACACTGTGGTTTTTTGTTGAATACCGTATTATCCCGAGAGATGCTTCACCCCTTGTCTAAAACGCCGAAAGAAAGCCCATGTCTAGAAATTGCACTGTTCAGGGTGGTGACCTGCACAGGAATGGGGTAAGCTGCGGGGAGAGGTAGGGAGTAATGTGTACTGGAAACTAGTTATTGGTGGTTAAGTTGGTCTTTGCTGCAATAAGAGGTTCGACAACCCATTGAGTGAACATAGCATCATCATGAGGTCAGAAATAGCTACCGTTGAATACCGCGCATCTGCCCATTCCACATTAAGCGCCCATTCCGAAATCTGTAAGATCTGAGAAAATACGCACAGTACATTGATATGTAAAATTGACGACAGGAAAAGCGCCCATCCCCATTTTTTTTTGCGATTATCTCGTTAGAGTGGGCGCTTGCCGGGTATTTACGGTAGGTTCACCAACCCAACCACAAATAAGCAAACTTGTTTAGAAGTCTGTAACTGACCTTGCTCCGACAATATGTTTTTCCTTTTCTGGTCGCACATCGAAGGTTAGCTTACCCCTTATTTTCACCCGATTCGCTCTTGAATTTCGGTTTGGCTAAGTTAAGTGCAATACTATTTGTTCATATATATTGTACACCTTGTGGTGCTGTCAGCATGTAAGCCTCTATGCCTCAAAAGTATGTGTACCTTTTGTTTTTGCAACCCACTTCATCAAGCAATGGCTTGTGAAAATAAATCAATTGCTTTGTGTGACCTTGGTCTTGTATCTGTCATATTCCAGTAAAAGTTGAGTAGCCAGCAATATGAAAATCCAGTTTTGAGCATGCCCTAGAAAGGAACGACTAGGGAAACAGTCTGTGGTCTGGGCAATTCCTAGGAAAGGAAGTCTTCTTTATCCATACAGGACATTCATGTTTTTACAAGTAATACACAGGAGAGACAAAAAACAAAAAAAATACAAACTTTCATATAAAAGTGTCTGGCTCGTCCTTCTCTTGTCCACGGGCACCACACCTTCCTAATCAGTTGTGCATGGTCATGCTCCTCCTATTGCACGGTCCCAGACCGTACAGGAATCTCAGGGTGTCTGCAGTGGCAGCCATGCAAGACAGCTCAGTCAAGAAAAGCCATGCACACAGACGGGGAACGAGTACCAAGCCTCATTATGAGACCTCCAACAATGCCTTCAGCACATGGTCTACAACTGCATCACGAAAAATGTTGGGGTGTCTGAGACTGTGCTTCCTCTTCCGTTCATTCACAACTGACAGTTCTCCTAATTATGTGACATATTTAAAGAAACAAGTCCAAATAAGCATTTATTTTTCCCAGAAACATAATTTATTTGCTCTAGAACAAGTGGATAAAAATGGTACATAACTCAAAACAACATATGTACACCAATGAGATGCTAAGGCACACTTGGGAATGATATCGCCGCAAAGGTGGAAATAAGCAAATATTGGTTTCACTCCTATAACTCAAAATATGTTTGTAGCGTAAATATAGTGCAAAAAAGAAAAAACTATCTTTTTCAACGATAATTCATTTTGTGCCATACCTGTCCTGTTCCGTCAGTAAACAAATTATGTTTTTTGCAAGTTCAGTGTCCCTTTGAAGGGACGCTGCACTGATTTCACAGCAGATCAGCTGCCAGGACAGTCATGCAGCCTCAGGCTGGAACAATCTGGTATGCTGGAGAAGCCAACGCAACATTTGTCCGCGTTATCTTTGACGGAGGGAGACAGCAATCATTTATTACAAAGAATGAGTCCGAAAAACTCAAGTTGCAAATATTGGGACAGGAGAGACTGATTGTCAGATTGTTTGGTGGACACCAATCAGAATGAGCGCCTAACAGGGCACTGGTGCTCCTAACGGCCCAAAACTATGATATGTACCACCTCAAAGTATTGGAAACGGACCTGATCTGCAATCAGAAGATCCCAATCCTTGCTTGAAGAAATTCCTTGGCAAAATGAAGGTAACCGACACAACTCGCTGTGATATCTGGCGCTGTGCACACAAGGGCGCCACCGCGGTGGTAAATAAGAAGACGACAAAGATGATGCCTGACTAAGCCAGTCAGTGCGGTCTACGTCCTCAATTCGGAATGTTGTCCCTGACAATGACTCGGGCGATATGCCTGGCGTGGATTCCCTTAGCGAAAAGTCGTTCGAAATCAGTATACGGAATGTATACTAATAGTGCACTTAGGGTATGTACTGAAATCGTACTAGTTTCACACTTTTATGAAACAAAATAGTATACTTTTAGTATGGCACAAGTGCATATGTAGAATACCATAAGTGCACCTCGAGTGTACATCTAGCATAATATAAGTGTACATGTAGTACACTACATGTACGCTTTTTGTGCACTAAATTTACACTACTAGTACATATAAACGAGGTGTCCCAGATAACTTACACCAAACTTTAAAAAGGAACCGGTGCGTTCTGCGGGAGTGAAACCAACTGTACGCTGTTAGCAAGTCTCTTGCGAAAAGTGCATGCAATTTTTTTAGTGCGCCTAGTTATTTAATTAAGACTAACAAGCTAACTTTTGAAATCTTCGTTTAAAAGCCGAGGTGTGCATTGGAAAGTTGTAGAGCGCATTAAGAAACACCCCATTAAACTATTTTCAACAAGGTGCACTTTGCATGCTCCTTTTTCCTAGCCTTCAACAAACGCCCGCGAAATACAAAAAATACCGCGTGACAACTCGCTTCCCCAATCACGGCGCGCGGGCGCGCCGCGAATGTGCGTTCTTTGAAGGCCGGAAAAAAGCACGAAAGCGTATTATGTTGCAAACACTTTAATTGGGTGTTTCTCAATGCGCCCTGCAACTTTACAATTGACATCTTGGCCCTTAAAGGAATAATTGAAAGGTTAGCTGATTAATCTTAGTTATTTAGATAACCAGGCGCATTAAAAAAATCTGTGCACTTTCGCAAAACGCTTGATAATGACAGTTGATTTCACTCCTGCAGAGCGCTCCGGTGTTTTCTAAGTATGGTGCAAGTTATCTGGGACGCCGAGTATGTCGGGCGCTCTGAATGAAAAGAGCGGTCTAAAATTGGCCAGAAAAATCGGCGCCTGCATTTAAAAAGCTGACTTTTCAAAGGTATTTCTTTGAACGGCTGGATTCCGACTTGTGAAATTTCATGACACATAGCTCCATTCTCGTGAAATGTTAAGAAACACCGTTGACAACACTTAATTGATGATAATGCAGAGGTGCCATTATCGGGAGATGCACTCTTAAAAATGAGTCAGGAAATTTCCGAGGAAAGTCTTGGCAGCTCTATTTCCAAACATTTCTCGTCAAAATAACTTACAATCATGTTATGAAATTATGTGGGAAAAGTTGTAAAAAAAAGCCAAAAAAACAGGCACAGCGTTTTTAAGTTGCGAGTATAGACGTGAAAATGACAATTGAATCATTTTCAATACTTCCCTCGTGAAAATAATGTACTGCCGTTTTCCAACATTGACTAGGAGAGTTGTCATTTTGATTTGCGGCTATGTACGTGAAAATTACGAGGAAATCTTTGGCAGCTCTATTTCCAAACATTCCTCATAAAAATGAAGTACCAGCGTCTTCTGAAACTGTGTGAGAAAAGCCACAAAGAAAAGATGCATTGCATTTTTCAACTGAAAGTATGTATGTGTAGCATACAAACATTATGATCAGTGTTCTTCACATAATTGATAAGACAGAAATTGAAATCCTACTTATCACTTTATTCAAGTTTCCGAGCCTGTTTCACTCTACACTCTCCTTTGTGATGATGGTGTGTCATTACATCCTGCGTAAAAAGAGAAGAGAAAATTACCCTATGCCACCCTATAATATAACACCACATAACTCGCTCAAAGGACCACTATGTGAGGAAGGCAAGATAGTAACCACTTCATCCTGACAGAAGGGTGAGGAAAATCGGACAATAGGGAGTATTCACTGGCGGCCATATCTGTGGGCGCGAATGCTGAGCGCGTGCTGACGGCGAACTTCTACAGTTCTTTTGCAACGTGCATTCCGCACCATCAAGAGTGCCGTTCTTAGCAGCCTATTGATGTGAGCTCGTTCTGAGCATGCGCTCTGAACAGCACCTACAAATATGGCGTCCAGTGAATACTCCCTATAGCATTTTTGAAAGCCTGATATGTCAGACATAGGTAGTGTGCCTTCTATGCATGCCCAGGGCTATGCTACAGGTAATAGTGTTAATTGCAGGACACAACATTTATTACCTAAAATCCTAGGCACCATAAAGAAAATCTGTGACAAACAATAGCCTTTTCCAGATTCAAGGTTGCAGCTGCTACATTTTAAGCACATATGGATTAATGAAGGCCACAACGAAAACATTCGAGAATGGCCATTTTTAGGGCTGTACTAATATTAACATTTTATATTAGAAGTTTAGTATATTACGGTATTCGATATTGGTTTCAAGATTAATTGTACTACTGTAAACTACTAAATATTTCCGAAGGCTTAGTTTTTGCGAGTTCATCGAAATTGCTTAAAATTGGTCCTGCAAAAAAGTAACCCCATGGATACGAATGCATTGAACACTACTCCTGATTGTGAAATTTTGTACCTGCAAAGTATTCCCAACACTAACACTTCATAAAATGTATGAAATATTGAGCTCGCGAAAATAAAGTCGTTTATGCCATTCAAACCTTTCAAAGCGGTCGCAAAGTCACCATTGCGATGGATTTGCTTTGTTCAGTGCGCTTCTCCGCATGTGCCAGTGCGCTGCAGAGATTAGTTCTGGAGGAAATCCCAAGAACAAGACTATTTGAACGTGGGACATATGCACTTTTTGAAAAAATAGAATCTCAAAATTTTTACATCGAATGGTTTCCCAGGAGACTTCTCGGGTCCGCATGCACTAGCTGTTACTCTGCAACAAGCAGGCTCTCTTGGGATGACAAGAAAAAACCCAGCGCCTGAACGTCGTTCAAACCAGCACTCGGGAGAATCGAAAAGCCTGTTAAGCACCCGCTATCAGGACAGGCCGCTTACTTCCGGTGGCTTCATACCTGTCTGCTCGATGCACCATTCAGCCACCCATAATAGAGATCAGTGGGCGGACGTCAATTTTACTCTTGTGATGCAGTTCCCTGCAGGTTCCCATAGGTTGCAACCTGCTAGCCAAACTGAGTCAGGCCTGACGCCCTGCGGGAAACGTCAATTCCACTCTTTTAGACGTAGACATCCACATTTAGCGTGTACCTGAAAGAAGCTCCAACACAGAGGAAACAAAATGATCAGCCCTTTTTGAATGCATCCTTTTCTTTTGCTGAGAACATACATACAAGTCACATGCTATTACACATTCAATGGTGCGGCTTAATTTATGATTTGCACTTTTTTTTATGTAACTTCGAGCTTTTAGAGGAAAGATTCAATATAATGGGTCGTACATAAATGGTCGCTATGAACTATCCTATACATTTACACATTACCTGATATCATAAAAGCACTTGAGCAGCGTAGGGTTGTACTGCAACAATTACAAATTTGTAACCAATTAAAAGTTGGCATTCATTTAAATTATTACTATTGGCTATTATTCTTTCACGAAGAATAACTGGGCGAGTTGGTACGTTGGTAGTCTTTCAACTCCATCGAATATTCAAGTCCTTTTCGCATTTTTTCACGTTTTTGCTTTCTCTAACTGCTCTGCTTTTTGTAGCGGCTCTCGCCGCCACTAAAAAACGTGACATCCAAACTCACTTTATTTACATCACGCAATTGTAAACTTGGAAAGCGTGCCGCTTCGGCATACGCAAAGAGACCGCGCGTCTCTACGGCACAGGCATCAGCACAGGCAAGAAATCATGTTGCTCGCTCTTGTAACGTTTTTCTCGCTCCCGCTTTATGAAACAAATCGTTGGCGAGAGGCTGTTGGGACCACACGTCAGAACTAGCATGACCTGTGATTGCTTTATCTGCCGTCAGACTGCACTAAAACGCTCCGCAAAAGCGTCGTCGGGCGAGCGTCGTAAGACGGCGCCACCAACAGGCCCTCGGCTGGCCCTCGGTTCCGCCGCACGCGAATCTTTCTCACTCTGCGGAGAGAGCCATACATTTTGAAGATACGCTCTTTTCAAATGACGAGATAACACCGGGTAGTGCATAGTTAGAATCAAGCATAGCTTAGCAAGCACACGGTACACGACAAAGTTTGAAACAGCGGCGCACTACGCAGAAAGAAACGAAACTTCCTGCTCCTGTGCATTCCTATGGGAAAACGCGAATGGATTTTGTCTCTTCGCCGGAAAATAACATGAATAACTTTTATTATTTCGGTTGTACCGGATAGTACGTACCTTTAATGACATTGTAAAAATGTAATTGCTTTAATTACAGCATTTTTCTTTAGCATTGAACGATGTTACGCTTCGCTATATTTCAGGCCCAAACCTCTGTTTCATGGCAGGTATGTAAAAACGAGAGACAATTCTGAGCTAAATAACGATCGAAAGGGATGTAGAGTGTGTTCAAGGTTCGCTAGCATTCCGGTGGCGCTTACATATTTGTAATATGCCCATCCTGTCACTCTATGAATACGACTCCGTTGTGCATTTCCACGATCGATTAAAGAACATTCGAATGTAAAAAAATAAAGTACGTGGGCTACGAAAGGTGTGTCTTTTTGTTATTTCCTATGTCAGGCAGTTTTTATCGGGCACCTGTTTTTGGCTTCTCCCTATTTGCAAAGATTTGGAGCGTGCGGGTAATGCTTTGAACCCAGAAGAAGCATCTTCGCACATATTCATGAGTAGAAACAATCAAGCAGTACTTATTTATTGAAAATCAGGCTTGCACCAGTCGGCCATTACTGTCCGCCACTTACTTGCGTTGGTAAGACGCAGCGTCTCCCAGCTCTTAGTAATCGCTTGCTATTCTTGAACACGGTATTCGTAACTAAGATATCTAAAATATCCGCTGAAACGGCTAAAACGTAAAAAGGGAGCGATGCTCGAAGCCTCCGGAACTCCAACGGGAAACGGCGGCCGAACGGAAGCTGATTGCAATAGCGATGGTCATGCGCAGTTTTCAAAAGTCTATTTTTTTGGTCAAAACTAAGCAAATCATTATATAGTAATGATAATAATGCCGCTATATCAATTTTGTAAACAATTAACAAAAAATTAGTCAATCTTAGGTTTTATCTAAACTTGAGGGTTTTTCAGTGTAAAACCGAAACTATATCAAGCAATTTCTCCTTCGTCGCCAAGGCTATTCTGATTCATCTGCACATGCTTGCACTCCTGGGATTTCGACTTTTCTGGAGGGCTTGGCTCTCGCGACAAATGAATAATGAGGGCAACCTCGTATTTTGAAACAATGAGTGTGCCCGATTTTTTTTTGGCGAGGGAAAGACAAGTAAAACATACGTCGATTTTTTACAGCGTGGAACTCTCGATCCACTGTGTTGGCGTGTTCGTTGTTGCAATTGTCAAGTTCTTTTCACGTGAATTGGGTGTCTTAGAGTTTTGCAAGATAAATCTACACAATGAAACACTTTCGGTGAAAGCTTGAGGTTATCACATGAAGGCGCCAATTTCTCCAGCCAATTTCAGAGCGGGCTTCCATTCTTAACACCACTTCGCTTATGCGGTTCAGAAGTTGATTTGCGCTGCATGTGACTATGCAAGGTGGAGCATCTTATGTACCCGTTATTAGCCGTGGTTTCCTGTACATCCTGTCCTTTTGCTTGCTGTGGATGCAGATATCGAAAACAGCGTATAGTGAGCTGAGACCTGCATTACAAAAAGACTGGATCATCCTGCAAACGTTATTTGTCTACTAGCCTATGAGACAGCACGCAAGTGGCGGTGCATTTTGAAAACAAAGATATGTGCATGCTTTTGCATCAGCAGCATCAAACACTTGGTGCGATTGCCCTTGATCGTCTAGCTTCCGAATTGTGCTGACAGTTTTTTACAGCAAACGTTTATTCTTCAATAAAGGTAACAAATACAGTTCAGGGAAAATAAAAGCTAGCTTTGCAATAAAAGTAGACTTTTCAATTGATAAATATAGTAGAAATGACTAGCTAAGATAATTATTGACAAGTTAGATAACGCTACTTTCCGTGGCGTACAATGTAGCTAACTTTTCTATTTGTGCTTTTTTTAGGGCTATAGTCTATGCTGCATTTGCGACGTAAGTATGCTCTGACCGTGCCAGTGCCGGTCGTTTCCCCGGGGAACTTTGGGACCACGTGGTCTGCAGTGAAATGAAAAATGAAGCATCCCTTTGTTACATTATGTCAGCTATACCCGGTGATATTTTTTAATCAACAGGTTTTTAGAAAAAAAGGGGGGGGGGGGGGGGCTTGCTGCCACGTTGATGCAGTCTTCAGTGTGTCGTGCGACTCAGCGGACATTACATGGGTGGATAACCGTGGCAACATTTTTATTAATTAACTGAAATCCGTAAATTACCTTTTTTTCTATTGCTGTATTAGAGACAGTCATTATTAGAGCGTAACCCAATCAAAACTATTCACGAAACAGCAAGGGGCTTTGAGATATTTCTTTATCAAATTTTTCACTTTCTTTCCCCAATTCAAGAACCACGCGCGGCAGGGGCGGGGTAAATGGAGAGTGACTTAGCGGTTTTGACATGGCATGTCGCTAATGGCATGTGTGTTTTTGTTAGTGAGAACTTCTCATATTGGAGTTCCATGCATTATTTATTTTCTAGTGAAGTTACAACCCTTATAAAGTGCTGTCGGATTCAGCATGAACAAACTTGCACACTTTTGACAACGTGCTTTTGGTGGATGCTCCAGCATCATACTTCAAACGGTGCGTCTGAAGTGACTACGTAAGCATATCCTGCGCTCTGTCCAGCGCGCTGTTTTTTGATCAGGCGACGGAAGGCAGACTTTGAGCTATGAATAACCCAAAACTCGTTGCCTTTTCGCAAATTGTTTCGGTTGGGCGAGAGTTTATTCATAGCCCCTTTAAAATTGAAAATTCTTTATGGTCAATTACACTGTCAATTAAAAAAGTTAATTAGACAACGTACTTTGACGTTTGTTTACTCGTCTAATGTCCGCCGAAGCTACAAATATCCTGTGAAAACGGCATCGGGATATCTATCGCGTTTTTAATATGTTGATCTTAAAAAATCGCACTATATATATATATACCCGTTACTATAATTTGAGTACGCCGACCGCAAGCACTCAAAGTAGACCTTTAGTATAGTTAAGTGCACTTCCTGTATACTGATTTTCAACTACTTTTTACCGCGGGCACTACGATTCTACTACGTGTACTAGTTTTGTACGGACGAGTATACTTTCAGTCCACCACCATTTTTATTAGAAGTACACTTTAAGTACACTAAAAGTATACAATCAGTACGAAGACCACACTGAAACTATACTTTTAGTATACTTCAGTGCACTTTTAGTCTACTGATTTTGAACGACTTTTCGCTAAGGGTTATCACAACTGGCGACGAGCGATAAAGAGTGGACGCGCACGTCTTATCTGTTTGTCCCGCATCAACTCCAGCAGCCATGCCTGCCATCGGGAAGGTAGAACCGTTCAACTCTGCTACGTCGGACTGGACCGAGTATCGCGAACGCGTGGAATTATACTTTGCCGTGAACAGCATCGCCGCAACAAAGAGGATTGCCATGTTTCTGACGTGCTGCGGGTCAGAAACTTACTCGCTGCTGCGGAGCCTGCTCACCCCTACGAAGCCTGCCGATACAACATTGGCTGCGAATTTCGAAGCTTTGAACAAGCACTACTCGCCGAGGGTATCGGAGGTGGTGGCGAGCTTCAACTTATTCTTTCTCGACATCGGCGGGACGAAGAGCCGGTCAACGATTAGATCGCATCGCTTAAGAAGCTTGCTGACGACTGCAAATTCACATTGTTTTGGTAGCGGATGCTACGGACCAAACCGTGGGCGGAATCAACGACGTCGCGATGCACACTCGCCTTCTGGAAACTGCCGAGTTGGACTGAGACCGCGAGGAACACCGTAACCGCCATGGAGGCTGCCAGGAAAGATTCCCGTGCATTATGTGCTCGGCTGGCTGAAGCGGCGCCTGTGCAGGCCGGGGAGTCTGCGAATGTTGTAAAGACTAAGCCGACCAAACAGCAGGAAAGTGGTTCTTGCTTCCGCTGTGGGCGAAATCATCTAGCACACCAATGTCGTCACGTGGGCAGCGTTTGTTTCAAGTGTGAGCAGAGAGGGCATTTAGCACGGGCATGCAGATCAAATACATCTCAAACGGAAAAGGCAAGACCCAGGAGTGGATCGAGACCTGTCCACAATGTGGATGACGAGCTGGCAGAGTACGACCTTTGGGCGCTTCAAGCGACCGGACCAGAGCCAATGCGTGTCGAAGTTATTGTCAACGGAGTGACATTGAACATGGAGTTGGATACCGGTGCCAGCGTGTCAACCATCAGCGAGAGGAAGTATCGAACTCCTTTCGGCGACGCTGAAACCATCGGACGTCGAGTTAAGAAGCTTCTTTGGCGACATAAAGCCTGTGGTGGGCAAGCTTGAGGCAACCGTGAAGCTCGGCGAGAACGAGTGCGTCCTGCCCTTGTTTGTCGTAAAGGGCCCGTGTCCTATGCTGTTTGGAAAAAGCTGGATGAGGGAATTCAAGCTAATAATCGCCAAGCCAGAAGTCGTCAATGCTGCGACGTCCGTGGAGGAAGCGGTGAACCAGTTCCATGATGTATTTTCGGAAGGGCTGGGTACCTTTGATGGCATGGCCGCCCAGATTATCATACAGGAGGGTGCTAAACCAAGATTTTTTAAGCCGCGAGTCGTCCCCTTCGCGTTACGAGACAAGAGTTACTGGGGAGTTGCAGAGGATGGAGCGCGAGGGTGCCATTCGACCAGTGAGGACGTCCGAATGGGCTGCACCCATCATTCATGTCGACTATGCTGGGCCTTACCGCAAAACTTATTTTGTTATTGCAGTGGATGCATTCTCTTAGCGGATTGAAGTGTTTCCCGACATGTCCAAAATGGTAGAGCATGTCCTCCCACCTGATCTTGCCTGTCAGATGCCTGAACTCGCCTGCCCAGAGTTTCCAGCTGAGGAACAACGTCAGCCAAGGGCTGCAGAAAGCACAGCGTCCCCGTCAAACGATTATTACCACGCCTCCCCGTCGAGGCACCAGGGTCCGTTGGCCTGTGCAGCGGTACTCTCCATAATCACTTAAGGGAGCTGTTTTCACTAACCTTTTTTATATCTCTTAGTTTCAACTACGGTAACTCTCATTTATTAAGGATGGAAGGCGTGTGATATCTGGCACTGTACACACTAGGGCGCCACCGTGGTAGTAAATAAAAAGAGGACAAAGACGATACCTGACAGGGCCAGTCTGTGCGGTCTACGTCCTCAATTTAGAATGTTGTCCCTGACCTTGACTCGAGCGATGTGCTTAGCGTGGAATATCGCACTCGCAACAAGCAACGAAGCAACGTTCACCTTCTTATCGGCTTGGAGCATCACTGGGACCTTGTGACAAGAAAATTCAAACCATTCGAGGAAAAGCTCCGAGCAGATGAGAACCCCTTTGAACGGATTATCCAAGGGGCAACGCTTCATGACGCACATTGCATGCAGACGATAGCCCTGAGAACATTGGTGCTAGAATCTGAAACTATGAACTGCTTGGAACGGATCTGGAGACTGGAGTCAATCGGAGTGACTGACAAGGAGGAGGCAACTCTGCAAAAACAATGCACGCTTGGGTCATTCAAAGAGAGCAGCAAACGAGTTGGTTTCAGATACAAAGTTGATGTTCCCTGAAAACCAAACGTCAGTCTCGATTATAAGAGGGAACCAGTAGAAAACGTCAGACCCATCTCACAAATCGTCTTCAAGGAAACACCACTCCTGCTTCTTTAGTATGGCAGAAGCGGTAACGATAAACGTCGACAAGAAGCCGTCCTACAACATGCTACATGAGGTGGTGCTCCAAAAA